>CM076570.1:854323684-854427163 GCA_034641835.2 Pinus albicaulis
AAAATAACTTTATATATATATATATATATTACTTAAAAATAAATATAAAAATTTAGTTAAAAAAAATTTATTTTGAATATAAAATTTTCACCCAAAAAGACATGACCTATGAATTACACTTTGCATCCTATATTATTTGGGGTATGGTATTTTGGATATTACAATGGAGTATTAAAATAATTTTTAAAATTTAAATAATATCTTTCCAACAGTGTATTCTAATGGTAATATTGGAAGTTTCAACTCTTCCTCCCTCTTCTTCTTCCACCACATATATATATATATATATATATATATATATATATATATATATATATATATATATATATATATATATATATATATATATATATATATATATATATATATATATATATAAAAACAATAGTTACACTTTATGTTTTTTGAAAGTCACAAATTGATTTATTAGTATTATATATATAATTGTATTTCTTTAAAGGTTAAATATTAAATATCTAAAATTATATCAAAATTTTGATTTGTTATTATATTTATATATATTTAAATGTTAAATATTTAGTATCCAAAAGTAAAGATTTATATAGAACATTTTGGTTAATATAAAAACTTTATAGAAAAAATGATAAATAGAATATTTTATAATCTAATTTACAATTTTTTAATGTTGAAATTTATTAATTACTAGGGGTGGTATGATAGGGAAGAGTTATCCTTAAATTTCATGGAAAACAGATTCTCAAGTACTCTTGGCGCTAGGTAAAAGACAAACAATTAAGCTGAAACATATGGTCTATTGTTTGAGCTAAATCTGACAAAAGAAACAGATATTACTTAGAGTTTAATATTTGGAGACTCTCTTCTCACCATCCAATATTTTTTCAAAGGCTATTTTTGTAAGGACAAACAAATGAAGTTTCTCCTTTATAGAATTTTGAGTGCCCTCGAAAACATTAGTTTTAAGTCCTTCTTTCATATGTTAAGAATTCAAAATTTGGAAGTGGGTGAGAAAGAATACCATGTGTGTCTTTTAAACCTAACATAAGTAAATTGTCAGGATGGTGAAACATCCCATGATTCAATCCTATTCACTTATAGCATATTTTATTATTTTAGAGCTCCATTGTGAGCACTATGGTAATTATATAAGTAAAAATATAGTCACCTTTTATACACGCCCCACACGCACCCACCCCCCCCACATTGGCTCCTATGTGGATCATACTCATTATCTCTGAAATATATTAGAGGTGATGTGGCTGGTGGAGATCATGTACAACATGAAAAGGTTTTCCTCCCATTTATTTTGCATGCATCTAGAGCTTCAGTCAAATGATGTAATAAAAAATATTTGGATCTTCCACTTGACACTTTGTGGCTCCAAGGATGTGGATGATCATGGAATTTAATGGTGAAGAGACTTATTCAACATGTGGACTCTTTGGCCTTGGGTTAAAATCTATGGGTAACATTTGGTGGAATTTTAATTGGCCTCGATGGTGGTTGAGCCTATTATGGTGTCCAATGATCATTTCTTTAAGATGGGAAAACAATTTTGATGCTGATAGTGTCACCTGTTGTGAATTGGGATATTTGAGAGGCAATTTTCTTGTCAATCACTTAGTTCGTGCAAATAAAAACCTATTTTGGCTCATGGGTGGTTACTTAAGCATATTAAACAAATAGGAGGCGTTGTGGTTAACTCTGTTGGATTATGAGTTCAAAGTCTTCCTCCACCCTAATGTTCTCCCCAATATATTTTTTGCGAAGGTGCGTCATAGGAAATTTGGTGGTTTTGGAAAGAGATAATCTCTTCTACTTCTAGACATGGTGATGCAATTAGTTACAACACGTGTTCCCATGAGAGTCTCTATAACCAGTCTAGAACACTTATTTCTCTCAAGTTTCTTACGATGCTTAAGACTGAATTCTTCTTTGTCATTTGTAGCCCTCTTCATTCCTGTACCCTGTGCGTCTTTCAGTCCTTTTGGTGAAATTTCACTTTGCCACTGAGGATTTCTCCTCTTTATCTTTTGTATAGTCAGTGACCTGAAATTGAACTCTCCTCTTCAATCATTCATACTTTGTATATTTCAGTACTTCTCGTAGAATTTCACTTTTCCATTGAGGTACTCTTCCCTCCTTTTTCTATATAATTAATTGTTGGGAAAAATACTGAGAGGGGGGGGGGTGAATCAGTATTTAGGGCAAACTAAATTTTTTTACTTTTTCATGCTCTAAAACCCATACGCTACTTTTCTGAAGCCAACTAGCGTATACACGCGGATATCCTTCATAAAACTCGCGTATACACAGAGATCTAATTATGCCATTAATTCTTCACTTATATCATTCCATCATTCATTTATTAGATGTTCTATAAACAGTAAACATGTGCAGTAAGAACAGAATAAACCATCACACATACGCATCACACATGAACACCAGGATTTTAGGTGGAAACCCAAGACGGGAGAAAACCACCGCTGCAGTTGCTCAGCCTTCAATATTTTATTATAGAGAAAACATCTTACAACATATGTGCTAGCGCAGACTCCTACCAGCACGCAGGCACCCACCTGCGCTCGTTTACCAGCCTCTCCTGGAAGGGAGCTCCAACCCTCTGACTCGTTTACCAGCCTCTCCTGGAAGGGAGCTACGACCCCCTGATCTCGTTTACCAGCCTCACCTGGAAGGGAGCTACAACCCCCTGACTGAAGGCTACAACCCTCAGCACCTCTACAGACCACATTTCATCAATTTTCGCACTAGATCCAAAGCTTCCTTTAGGACACAACTTGCAGGCCTCGTTTCATCATATTTTCAGACTGGACCCACTCCATACTTTTAAGCACAGTCAAACATGAACCTGATACATATAAATCACTGACAGATATCAGTAAACCAGCAGAACAAATCAGACATTTCTTACCACAGTCTTTAGCAAACCCTAGTTTGCATACACGCTTTCCTTTCTCTGATATTGCGTATATACGCGCTTCCGTTCACATCAACCAGCGTATACTTTTGTACAAATTACAGAGCTAATTTCATTGCGCATACGCGCTTTCTCTTCAGCGAATCCGCGTATATACGCGCTTTCTCTGCGGCGAACTAGCGTATGGTTCTTCAGACATTTAGGTCATTGCAATTCTTCAGAAAAGATACATCACACAGATTTAACCCTTTACTTCAGACAGATGTTCGCCTTATCTCAGATCTAATCATTCCATAAATAGATCTAGCAAATACATAAACATTTCAGATCTAGATATCCCGCTTCATCATTTCTTCATAGGTGCATCATAGATTCAGATCTATCATCAAACCTTTACCCTTTCCATATAGATATACTTCACAGAAAAGTATTCACTCAAGCTCAGACATCTTGCTTCCACACACATAATTTGCACAATGAATTTCTTCTCTTTATATAGGATTACCCTTTTTCAATACCATGAGCCAAAACCACATTACTTCCGATGGTATTCCTAGACGGGGTCATTTAGACGAATCATTACCCAATACAATGGGTCAATACCATGGTGGTTACCCCTGGTTTTGCACTTTATGAGCACTTTTTGCCCATACGCGACTTGGAACGTTCTTTTCTACGTGCATACGCGACTTCTCCTATACAAATCCGCGTATTCCTTGAGACATACTCTTTTCATCATAGATCTAGCACATATTGAATTCCTTTCTTCATTACCTTCTGTACTCTCTGTAGATACATCAGATTTACATCATTTAACAGTTTCATCAAGACATATTCTATCAAGCACAACTTCATCAAGTAGGTTGCCATCATCTTCATCAAGTGGGTTGCCATTCAAGGACAACACTCTATCAAGTGGGTTGTTCACCAAGGGCAATACTCAGCATCATATTGCCAACAAACATCATATCACATCAGATTTACATCATTTACCAAGTCCATCAAGTCAAGAATAACTTCATCAGGTGGATTGCCATCAAGGACAACACATGCCAACAATCTCATGTCTTCATCTTCATTCAGTGGGTTGCCATCAAGGACAACACTCGGCATCATATTGCCAACATTAATTCCCTATGCAATTGGGCCCTCCTTCCACTTGCACTTGGGTTTTTAAGTTGTTCCCAACTGAGTCCGTAGGAGTTATCCTAATTTTTGGGCCTACAATATTTCTCCATAACACTTTCCTTGACCCCTGGACTTCTAAAGTTTAGGTCCTCACTAGAAATCGGTTCCCTCATCTTAATAATTTCACTATGTAATTTAGGAAAGAGACTCGAGTAATTGCAGGTGGAAATATAGTAGGAAGCAAATTTCCATGACAAATTGAGGATCTACAACTTGAGAATTTGTATTTGCAATGGAAAGTTATAATACTTTTATTTTATTTTATTTTTATTTATTTATTTTCTAATTTCCCCTATGGTGTGATTAGTATGGACTTCTAATGTTGGTGGTAGTCAGGTTACAAGAGTGAAATAACCATTACGAGTGTGAAGGCATAGACAATGTGGTATTTATGGTATTTGCCCAAGGTAATATGGTCAATGATAGTTGGTAGTAAATTGTAGAAACATGTAGAAGGGGAAAAGCAAGGATTTTTTCATAAATAATTAGGGAATATGTGGAAGTATTTGTTGATGGGATTTTCCCAATGTATTTTGGTGAGTGATATTTAACATTAAATTATAGAAACTTGGAGAAGGTCCAATGGAGAGCTATATTGAAGAAGGAAGGAGGAAGGGAAGGCATTCTATATTCATATTTTCTTTCTACATTTGAATTGGGGGCTTGAGAAATTTTACATAAGCGAGGGTCTCAGGCGAGATCACCATACTAGCTTTAGTGGGATCTAGTTTCACCCTCGTCGACAACCCAACTTTGGTGATATGAGATATCACCCTAGGTAGTTCAATTTTTTCCATCTATTTGGTTTCGTGGAGGTGATTTAGTTGGAGGAAAGGGGTTTTAAGATTGGATCTGGGTCTGTTATATGTGATTTGTTCATTCCATCTAGTCCCTTGGTGGGTCCACCCATAATCCACAGGTGTTTCTGTTGGTTGTATTTTCAATTTATGTTTGAACGAGAGATTGAATTTCCATGGATTATTTTTAGGCCATTATCACAATTATTGTTATGTACTTTTATTACAATTAATAAATAAAGTTGTGTTCCATTATTTTTGTAATTGTCTCATTTCTATTTATTTGTTTGTCAATAATTATTAGTTAAATTTTATTGATTTGTGCAACATATTTAATATTCCACGAGGTTTTGAGTTTTGATATAGTAAATTATCTCGAAATTTTCAAATTTATTTGCAATAATTTCAAATGAGAATATTACAAAATTCCATCAACAATCTACCACAATCATATTTCATGTGGATGAATTGTAGTCTATAAAAGCCAAATTTAATCATGAGGATGATGAGATTCATTCTTGTAATAGGAAATCAACTAAACTATGCATATAGATGGATACAGGGGAAAATAAAAGTTCCTAAAAGAATTCATTCAAACAACTTCTTGAAAATTTGATGTTTGATCTAAACAAGCCCTCGATAGATGATCACTCTCCCTTTTGATCCTAAATTCCAAGTGTAAATTTTTGTTTTTGTTAGGCCAAGTTTTCAAATTGTATGTATGTTGATAGTTTGGTGAATGTAGAGAATATGAATTAGTAGGTTTTTAGCTCAAAATTTTGGCACCACTTTCTAGTACTCCTTTTAAGAAGAAAATTTATGTAAAAGAAATGTAATTATTCTTCAATGCCTTGTTGTGCTGGGCACAAATTTAATAGAAAAATTTGTGTCTGAGCACCAATACCTTGTTATATTTGGGAACAAATTTAATAGAATAATTTGTGTTTGAGCACAAATTTAATAGAATAACTATTCATCTTAAATATTGATATGTAAAGTTTTGAAAGGGATCAAATCTGTAAGTTATCCACTCAAAAAATATGTTTTCACATAAAGTGATTTTGTCCCTTTAAAATTTTTAATATGGAGTTAAGAAGGATATTACCTTCATATCTATCAACCATTGAGATGAAATATCACAAGTTATATAGTCATTTTTTTTTTTACGCCTTGAAATATTTGATCCCCTCTACTCTTGATAGATTCATATTTAAGATGTATTTAGGTTGGTTTTATACATATGTATTTATTTTGGAATATGAATGATAATATAATATTATATTATAAACCATATTGTATAAATTTTAATTATATTTTTATTTAATAAGAGATAAATGAGAGTTATATATATATTATAAAAATTAGCTATAATTTAACAAGAATATAAATAAAAATTATATTTGAAGAAAATTTATAATATTAAAATAAAAATAATACAATAATAAATATACATTTTACAACTATTTATTTTTTGATTGTTAAGTGGTACTAGTTTATTAGATATTACATTAGGGTTGACCTATGGCTTGAGAAAGTGGGACCTAGAGGCATCTAATCGATAAGCCATCAAAATCACACTAGGATGGTCTGAGCCACAACAACCCTTAACATGACTGGATTTGTTCTCATTGAAATTGGAGTAGGTGATCTTCACATCATAGAATGACTTAAGAGCACACCCCATCAATATCTATTCTACACCTAGTGGACATACATTTTACAATTGTTACTCTTAATGTATACAATCATTACTATTAAAGCAAGTAAAGATTAAAATTTAAATGAGATTTATATTGTAAGTTATTAAAATATAATTAAAGTTATGTGTGTTGTTTTTGAAAAGAAATATTAATAATAAAATAAATGGATAAATAAAACACACATATATAATATAATATTTTAGTAATTAATTAAGAGCTTTTTTTTAATTAATGTGAGTTATGAGATGCCTAACAAATCTATTTGGTGCTTTGAGTAGGGGTGATAGAGGGGACTCAAACCCATTAAGGCAACAACGAATTACACCCAACTTGGGCACACTACTGAGTGCCTTAACCAAACACCATGTCACCCTCTATTATACACTTGATTGGTATTAATTAATTACAAATTAATTATATACAATAATAAAATGAAAATTACATGAAAATATTAAATAATATTAATAATAAGAAAAATGTACGACAACTACCATAGATTGGATTTCTATACCAAGAAGACTATTCAAAACTCATAGAATTTTTCATGCATCTAAATGTGAATATAGAATCACAAGTGGTGTCTCTACAATTATTTAAAGGATTTGTCTAAGGAAGTGGAGGAATTTCCCAGACAACTAAAAGTGGCAGGAATCCGGGAATTTCTTTCTTAAGAAACCTTGCAGTAGCAGTGTTTGAATCATGTTTTTCACTATGGAAATGGATTTCGAAACATAAAAAACCTCTAGAGAACCCAAAATCTTGAAGTTTCAAAAACCTCAAGGGCACCAAAAATCTTGAAGTTTGATAGCTATAATCTGGATTTACAAAAATCCTTGCCGGATTTTATTAAAATCTTGCCCAAATTTCCATGATTTTCAAGGAAAAAAAATAGACTGGTTTGACTATGGTCTTAATTAAATATAAAAATAGAATTAAATGGTGGAGGGGAAAAGGGCATCCTCATCTCCGATGTTATGGGATGAATAAAACAATTCCAAATTCAGAAATATTTAGATAACATATCACATATGTCTTTATTTATGCTCTTTTTTCATTTTCCACAAGTGTTCTCTTTGCAACATCTGGTGCAATTGCTAGTTATAATAGACATTTAGCTTTTGTTTTCAAATGAACATGCATAACTTCATGTTGAGAAAGTGGAATCATACATCCCCGTTCATTGTAGAATGAGCCTCTCCATGCAATTAAAATTATGTTATTTAATATGGAAATTGAAATATTTTATTTATTGTTGACAATAACTTTTTTTTTATTTATATATTTTTTCTTTAAATATTGCATGTCAATTTAACATGTAAAATGAATTACAGATCATATAACATTAATAATATTATTTTTACATGTCATATATTAGCTTCATATTAAGTAGGTAAGGAATTAGATACCTCCCTCATACTAAAAGGTAAATTAAATTTATTATATTTTCAATTGCTTTATCTCTCTATATAGAGTTGATGTAAAATTAAGGTGAAAATTGTAGTATTTTATTTATGAAGGAATTTTTTTATAGTTATTATTAGTATTATTTGGTTAGGTAATGTGTGTCCTAAGATCACTGACACACCTAAATTATGTCCTGAGCAACATAGATCCATAGGCATCTAAGCCATCAAAATTACACAAAGAGGGTAACACTCAGCTTGGCCCACACCAAAGCATAGCATGACTGGATTTTTCCCACGAGATCACTTCCTTTCACTCTCTTTTTCACCATGGAGGGTCTTAACAATACCCTGAATTTTTATTACTATTTTTTAATTTGTTAATGTAAGTATTATTTGTTTTTTATTTTTAAATGTAACACTCATAGTGGATTGTAGAGCACCTCTCATAAACATTTAAAGGGATAATTATAAAGTGTATATCCATATAATATAATTAGTATCACTACACATACATATTGTATTATTTTTTATTTAATGATCAATAAAATGTTTAACTTATTAACGGAATAAGATCTCTCTCAAGTTAATACCTATCATTTAGTTCCTATTATATTTTAATTAAATATAAATTTAAATTTGATATTTTAAATGTTGATAAATCTCTCTTTAATTTAGCCATTACTAATGTGGAGGTAGATGGGCCCAAAAAGAGAGCACTCAAAAATGACTCAAAAAAAAAAAAAAATCACTTGAAGAGTTTTTGAGAGCATCACTTGTTAAGAAGACTTATGTTACCTACCTTCATTATTGTACACTTGGATGACTATACTAAGATGTTCCAACCATCCATATTCTTAATTCCAATTACATCATTAGGGAATCCCTTCATGTTGAGGAGGTAAATCCCCTCTGCGGACAGAGGCAATCCCTACTAGCCCAGCAGGGGTCTAGCAACAATCAAACAATGTTACGACACAAGTTCCTAGTTACGAATGAAAAGACTAAAGATGGAAGCCTACCTGGAATCCAATGCTATGATCTGAAGAAGAGAGCGTCCCCATTCCTCAGCCTTGGCAGATCACGATCCCTCCATGATCTCCGCGAATGAACACCTGCACATGCAAGAAACGAACAGATACAAGCATAAAATCTGGCATACGTAACTAAATATCAGTCAGAAAGGATATTACTCATATTAACATGATGGAAAACAGAGTGGAACCATAATCGTAATCATCTATTAAATAACAAACGAAGAGAGATTACAACCAAGTTCTGATGTCGTGGTCTCCTTCGGATGGGTCTCCAGTCGTTCACGTCTCGCAAAGCTCGCCAGGGAAAGGGAAAACCTCTCTAGAGTCTCTCGACGATAGTCTCCTTACTTGAGTCGGCCTTAAGGGAAAAAAGAGGGCTCTTACAGCACAAAGGCTCTTGGGAATTTGGAGATTCAAAGCTTAGGCACTTCAAGACTTTCAGCCCTTCAGCCCCTTCATCAATGGATGAAGGCTATATTTATAGAGGAGAGGAGGGGGTTGGGATCCCTACAATAGTGGAAGGGAGGCCTTATCCCTTGGGAGGTTCCCCATAAGGTGGAAACAAGAGGCCAAAGGAGGAAGGCCGTGGTTATTCAGGCGAAACCACTCCTGATGACTCATCCACGAAGTTGTTGTAATCGAAACTTCACCTCCTTTTTTTAAAAAACTTTCCATAAACAGAGTGGCGCGGGTACAACACTAGGACAGAGCGCCAAGTGGCGCGGGCTCAGTGTTAATTTTCCCCCATTGGCGCGGGTACATTACGGGATACCAGCGCCAATGCCAAAACATGTGTTTTTAGGGCTCTACTTAGGAAATTATCAACAGAAGGAATGTTGTCCTCATGGAAAGGAATGCAATGATGGCATTTGCAAGGCATGACACTGCTTATTGGTCACAGAAACGACCCTCCAATGGGCGAGATGGGAATTGCAGGGACGGTGACAAATTACTGTGTAACAGATGCCCCCTAAAGCATGAGGCCCGAGAGAGAGAGGGGTGAAATGCTTTACGAGAACATGTTCAACTGAAGGCCCGTCGTCGGAAAACCTGCGCAGAAAGATACAACTGATATCTCAAGTACATGATGTATATGGTATGGACGCAGCCATCCGAAATAGAGTATGCTATAATCCGGATCCAGGGTATGGGCGCAGCCATCCAACTAAGATCAAACAAATAGACTCAGGTATGGTCGCAGCCATCCAATCAGTGAGTCATGTACATAATGATAATAATCCACAATCACAGCCTGGATTACAACAGACACAATCCAGGGTCTTGCGCTCCATCTCGACCCAAACAAAGTACAATTTCAAGCATGCGAATATGTGAGCTGAAGTCGAACATGCAAGAACATCGTCTGATTACCAGCCAATGATGAGAGTTGTTAACAGACACGAGAGGAACCACCAATAATGACGATGGCCCTCAAGGTACTACAGGTACAATCTACGGCATGTGAATCAATGAGCTGGCGTCGAACACCCGTAGAATCACTCGATCGGAGGCCAATGATGAGAACCTCACGTCGAATGCGACGAACCTGCCATTGAGGCATGCAGGCTCCAAGGTACCATAAAGGAATCTCTAGATCAACTTCCTGGATAATGAGCTGAAGTCGACAGGAAGTGACCTTGATCGAAGGTGGGCCATAATTTTTCCCACATCATCGACACGAGACAGAGGAACATGATGTTTTTGTTGTGAATCAGGATCGTATGAGAATCAGAGGAAGGTTGATATTTGCATAGGCCAACTTCTCTTGAACATATAAACGGCACGACAATGGACTTGGCAGTATTTGACATCAATGGATCAGAGGTCATGGTGACGAGGCAATGAGCATACGAGAGGTCAAAAGGGATTATCCAAACCCATGGAGGCAAAGTGAAGAAACGAGATGAGATGTCCCCAACCCGACACGAATGCAGACAAGTGCCATGTTCAAGAGCAACATACTGCCGACGACAACGATGATGGTTCTATTTTTCCCCCACCATTTCTGGCGAGTACCTCTTTATTTTTACACAAGCTTGAAGAGGATACCATATGCTTGTCATATAAATCCGTCCTTCAGACGAATCCATCCTAGTACATTTAACGAGCCCTAGGAAGGAGAAACTCGAATAACGTCATGATTGACAATTTCCGATGTCATTTAGGTTTAACGAGTTTGACAAAGGAAGAACTCGACGTCTTTTCATGTTTAGAGAGTTTGAAAAGACAGCAGAAAAGTAAACTCCACAGGTCCCTTTTCGTCAATAGTTCCCCAGATCCGAAAAGGTAGAAAACAATATCCGGGAAAACCTCCTAGTCGCGATAGGCTAGGGTATTCCTTTTTCGTAAGTAATCCATCCCAGCCCGAAAAAGGGGTAAACGTATACTGGGTAGATGTCGTTTCGCAGCCACTTTAACAAGATCGAAATGACAAGGGCCTCAGCAATCTTTTCATGTTTCGGGAGTCGGAAAAGAGCTGAAAGATGACTCCTCCTGGAGGAACGAGTGGTATAAAGGGTAGCTACTGGTTCCGGTAATGATGGAACTGCTCAAAACAAGTATAGGTTAAGAGGCTGGCTAACAAGACCACTCATCGCAGCGGTTCCTCGGGAACGGGTAAAACAACCAAGTGAAGGCATATGATCGGCCAAGTAGATAGTGACGATGGAGTGAGAAAACCAAGGCTCATCTGGCAAAAACAGGCTGATAAAATGGCAATCACAAGAGGTAAAATGGGGATGGTTTCATTTTTACACAAGCTTGAAATCAGGAAACTTTGCTTGAAGTTGGTTTCATTTTTACACAAGCTTGAAACAAAGATAAACTATGCTTGAAATAGTAAGCATGCCCCCAGCATGGTGACTCAATTCGAGGTACATGCCCCCCAAGCTTCAATCCATATGAAAGGCAGATGGAGTGAAGGTTCAAGTTATGAGATCAAGAGACAGACTCGACTGGGATTTTACGAGATCTTATCAAAGACTCGAATTGAACAGGAACATGTTTCATTATTTTAACGAGGTTGACACATTAAAATAACTATCCTCGGACACCCTTGTTTCATTTTTTAAGGAGCTTGACACAAGACAAGGAACTCTGCTCCGACAATCTTGCTTCATTTTTTAAGGAGCTTGACGCAAGACAAGGAACTATGCTCCGACAACCTTGTTTCATTTTTTAAGGAGCTTGACACAAGACAAGGAACTCTGCTCCGACAACCTTGTTTCATTTTTTAAGGAGCTTGACACAAGACAAGGAACTCTGCTCCGACAACCTTGTTTCATTTTTTAAGGAGCTTGACACAAGAAAAGAACCATGCTCCAATGACTTCATCATAATGAACAAGAAGTCATCGCTTCCAAGAGTTCCACTCTCGATGGAAGGAAAACATCCTAGAAGTCCAAACCCAATGCCCCCAGCACCTGATGCACGACGGCATCATCACTGAGCACAGGCACGGGGTAGGTAGCCACATAGTTGACCTGCGGTGGGGTAGATACAACAAGTGGATAAAAACCAGGAAGGGATGATGGCGAGCCAGCTGCCACATCAGGACCAAAGAACGAAAGCTGATCAATGGTCACAATCTGTCCTTCATGTGGAAAACAGACCACATGAAAAAGGGAGGAGACAAGCACTCCCATGGCATAGGTGTAATCGCGCCCCAAGAGCAGATTGAAATCCAAGGGGCCTGGAACAACCATCACATCCATATGGATGGTTTTACCTCCCAAAGTAATAGGTAACCTTGGAAGGATCCCTAACGGTTGACTCGTTCTTCTGTTAAATGCCAACAGATTCTGCGTAACAGGCGCAAGCGGCGGCGAACCGAAAGCTTGCTAGGTAGTTGAGGATAAAACACTAACAGATGCGCCTTCGTCTATAATGGTGCTAGGTACGACCAGACCAAAAGCCTGTACTGTGATCTTGAAAGGCACATAAGATGGAAGGCGGTATCCTGCAAATCGACTCCAATCGAAGGAAGCGACCAAACTACTTGGAGGGGCTACCATCGAACCAAGATGGTCTTCCCCTAGTGTTACGGAAGAAGAAGGAGCATCCTCCACGACCTCCATCTCGAAGGTGGGAGGGGTATCCTCCAGGATCTCCATCACAGGAGGTGGAGGAGCAACTTCTTGAGGTACAGGGACAGGAGAATCTTTCTCCAAGTCCGAGGAATCTGAAGAAACAAGAAGAACCTGAAGGGGATGAGATCCACTCTCAACGAAAAAGAGCTGTTGCACCGCAGACGGGGCCAATTCAACCGATCCCACGACCAATGGTTGGTCAGGGATGGATTCCTGAATTTGAATTTCCAGGGGAGCGGGATCGACCAAGGATGACTCTTGACCAATCGTAGGATCAGCTGGTGGAGGACTCAAAGAAAATTGTTTATAACCAGCCGGAAGGCATGGTGTAGAAACAGTCGAGTTGTCCAAAACTCTTTTGGCTTCATCCATATAGGGACAAAGGTGAATGGCATGGTGCCCTTCACACAACTTACAGGGATTGGTAATCTTACCCTGTTTCTTAGGAGTCTTACCAGCAGCAGCTGAAGACGTGCCCCCAACCTGACTCCCGAAAGCCAAAGGCAATGGTGGACGACCACTGGACCATACTTCGAGCACCTTGGGAATACAAGGGCAGTCTCGAAGAAGATGGTCTCCTATGCACAACATGCAAGGGAACTTGACTTTCTGTGGAGGGTTGGAAGGTTTATCAAGAGGAGGTGCATTAGAAGTAACAGCTGCAGCCTTAGCCTCTCTCTTATCAGACTTCTTCTTCTTTGTCTTCTTCTTCTTCTTCTTAGCCACCTGGTTACTCGAATCCAGACTTTCACCAGGCGAAGTAGAAGCGGAGGACGCAGAAACAGGCGAAGAAGGGGAGAGGTACACCTTGGAATCAACATGATGTTGCTCAGGCGGAGGAACTGATTGAACAGTAGCGGAGATATTCAGGACCACAGAGGTTGAAAACAACCAAACAGGCAACCCAACAGTTAACCCAGGAAGGGACAACGTTGCCATGTAAGGAGCACCAACATTCCCAAAAGGAGGAAACTGACCAGGATTCCCTTCTGAGGGGATTCCTTGGTTGGTGAACTCCGGAAAATTTGCCATCAGAAACGATCTTCAGAACAACACCCTAAGGAAACTAACTAGCCAAATTGCAGGGACGGTGACAAATTACTGTGTAACACTTCACCTCACCTCACATACTCTTGATAAATGCATCCCTCTTTAAGCACTAAATATCCATCAAATTCTTATGAATTATTATTCCAACCATCTATATTTTTAATTCCAATTACATCATTAGGGAATCCCTTCACCTCACCTCACCTCACATACTCTTGATAAAGGCATCACTCTTTAGGCACTAAATATCCATCAACCTCTTATGAATTATCATAATTGAAAGTAGGTTTTGGGTGAGAATCAATGATCAAGTCTCTCCCGTTTGCATCTTAAAGATGTCAATAGCCAACACAATCACTATCAAACCACAATTTTGATTTAAATTTAAAGAGAACATGTTTAATCCTATTGTTATTATATTGAGTAGTTGTTTCCTTTATTTCCCAGTAGACTTTTCATTTATTCATGGATAAGATTGATTTATCTAAGTCTTGTCATTTTTGTACCACTTCCATTTGAATTTTAAGTTATTTTTATTTAGAATTTTAGTCAGATTTTTTTTTCAAAGTTACATACCTCCAATAGATCCTAGACTACTTTCCCTCCTTTTGAGGATAGTACCTAGGGTAAACCCTATATTCTCCATGGCACAAAGAAAATCACCAACAAATTTTCATAAAGGGAAAAGGACAATCCTCAACAAAGATAAACTCAGCATGTTACAAACCTGAATTAAATTTAGATATGAAAAATAATAATCATTTATCCTAACTACTTAAACTAAATCAAATTAATAAAACAAACTTAAAAACTTATTATATATTAAGTACCATCGTATTATTACTCAAATAAAATCAATTAATGAATATTATAATATTTTTAAAAATATTCAATGAAATATATACTTTTTATAAACATGCATACAAAATAATTATTAGTTAGGGTGATAAGCCGCCTTTTTTAATCACGTCACTCGCATTTTCGTCTACTTTTTGTTGGGCCCTTGACATCTGTCTACCCTTAAAATTTGTTAGGTTATGTAGGTTCGTCGAATTTTTGTGAAACAGATGTTGGGAAAATAAAGTCGCCTTCCAATGAATAAGGTTGGCACTGGAGAATGTAACAATTGGGATATGCTGCGAGAAAACAAACTTTGAGAATGTAACCGTTGTGATATTTTGCGACAACACGGGACTGTGGTTGTGACATTTGGTGAGAGAACAGATTGCAAGGCCAAAGGAACAGGGCTTGCTTGGCTCTGCCTACTCAGTTGTTCGACGCGTCCATCTAACCGCAAATTTGCCCTTTGCGTTCCAAGCATTGGTAGCAATACCCTAGAGTCCTCCTCTTTGTAAACGAGCCTTACTTCTTCCTTCCCGGAATAGACGCCTCTCAATGCTTCTCCTACACTCCTCTGCTCAAATATCCCCATTAAAAAAACCAGTATTTCATCTGTGTAACAACCATCCAGATCGACGAAAACAGTATCGCCATCGACACCGCTAGATTGAGGTTTGACAACGAAGGCAAAGGCAGCACCAAGCTTAGCTCTGTGGTGCCCTACCCGACAGTGGGATGCCTCCGTAAAGCCATTCAGTGCCACAACCGTGTTTTCCACGAGAGTTGAACCATCAGAGCCCACAATCGGTTTGGT
Organism: Pinus albicaulis; assembly: GCA_034641835.2. Lineage (NCBI taxonomy): Eukaryota > Viridiplantae > Streptophyta > Pinopsida > Pinales > Pinaceae > Pinus > Pinus albicaulis. The sequence goes on from CM076570.1 coordinate 854,339,519, forward strand.
TTTGCAGAAAGATATTACATGGGTCATTTTCGGAGTGAATTCCATGGTTCAGGTGATCAATTGGGCTCTATGTCTTGGATTCATTGATGGAGGCGTGGATCCCATTACTTCCATTGACATAGGGACTCATCAAATGCAGGATAAACTTATCCAATTTGACCTGGCAGCCTCCGCACTGGGTTTCTCCTCCACGTTTCTTGACTCGTAGACCACTTGTTCAATCTTCATCTTCAACTTCACCTCCAATGCTTGACGATGCTTGGCATAAGGGCAATGTTTTCTTGATATTTTACGGAAAGCTATGAAGATAAATGGACTTAATATCCCTGTGATACAACCAGGGAAGAAGGATCTTAATGGTTATTTATTTAATGTGTATGTGAATATTTATCGTATGCATACGAATGAATTTTTATTCATGCCTTGAATAAAGATATCATCATGATTCAGTTGTTTTAACTGTCTTATTCTATGGTAGTATTGAATCGACGGTTTCATTTGACTTCGGAACTTCATTCTCATCCGTTGCTGTGTGTATTTAATGTGTCTTGCACAAACTAAATTTCTCAGAAGGGGTTACAAAGGGTCAATGGCAATCCCGATTCGCGTAGTCTAACGAACGTCCCAAATTTGTAATGGAAGTTTCGTTATGATTTTGGTAAATTTTTCAAAAAAATTTTAGAAATATGTTAAAATTTGAAAAATATCAGGTTCAAGGGATTTTGGGAGCATTAAGAACAGAATTTAACCACTCATACCATATATTTTTTTTTTCTTAATACCAGATTCCGAACAAATGTTTTCTCACCCATATAGACAATGCCTCTTCGATTACGTCAAGCAAGATTTTTTTATTCGATTACTTTGATGGACATATTGTCCAAAAAAAAATTGTGATTTTAAAAACATTATGTCCACGCCAATTTTAACTGGATATTTTGGTAAAAAGAAAGTGACAACACTGTGATTATAAAGTGTGTTCGAATGCATTAAGATTTTATAAGTATAGATAGCTGGCATTTCAAAAAAATTACGAGTTATAATAAAAACTATAAAAAATATCAATAAAATAAAATAAAGACAAAATAGTTATTTTATAAAATTAATGTTTTAAAATGAATGTTAATAATTTTGTTTATTTTATTTTAAAATTTGATTATTTGACTATATCAAATAGATTTAAATTATGTTTTTAGTTTATTATTATCAAAATTATAATACTATATTGAATACTTTAAAAAAAAAGAGAAATAGTAATTCTAAAAATAATGAGGCTAACTAGAGGAAGACAAGCAGTTATATGATTACATATTAGACTAAATTTCACAATGCTATTACATTTTTTTTAAAAATTAGTTTATTGTTTTTTTAAAAGAAAAATAGAAAAAAAATCAGATTTGTAGTTTCAAAAATTATTTCTTTTATTTCTTACTAAATTTGATACAAGAAATAAAAATCTTTAGAATTTTGCAACGTTTTAGAAGAGAATGCACTCTGAATTTTCCCTTTTACTTATTGAAAACTATCATTATAATGTCTAAAATCAAACATAAATCTCCAAATAATAACAAGTATATATATTATCATGTCTTGATTTGATGATTATAAAATGGGATTGATTAAGATGATTATAAAATGGGATTTGCCAATAATACCCACGGGACATGGAATATTTCTTTAGCAAAACACACATTGAAAAATAAAATATGGAGCAAGAAGAATGAAGATGAAGATTAAGATGAGGACTCAATAGATATATGAAGAGAAAATAACTATATTATAAAATTAATGTTTTAAATCAATATTAATAATTTTTTTTATTTTTATTTTAAAAATTGATTATTTTATTATATTAAATAAATTTAAACTATGTTTTTTTAGCCTATTATTATGAAAATTACAATATTATACTGAATACCTTTTAAAAAAAAGGGAAATAGGAATTCTAAAAGTAATGAGACTAACTAGAATAAGACAATCAATTATATGATTACAAATTAGAATAAATTTCATATTGGTATTGCATTTTTTTAAAATTGATCTATTGTTTTTTTTTTTTTTTTTTGTTAAAAATACAAATAGAAAAAAAAGACAGATTTGTATTTTCAGAAATTATTTCTTTTATTCCTTACTAAATTTGATACAAGACTCAAAAATATTTAGAATTTTGCAACACTTTAGAGGAGAATGCACTTTGAATTTTCCCTATTACTTATTGAAAACTATCGCTATAATGTCTAAAATCAAACATAAATCTCCAAATAATAACAAGCATATATATTGTCATGTCTTGATTAAGATGATTGTAAAATTGGGTTGATTAAGATGATTAAGAATATTTCCTTAACAAAAGAAACATTGAAAAAGAAACTATGGAGCAAGAAGAATGAAGATGCAGATTAAGATGAGGACTCATAATAGATATATGAAGAAGAGAAATCGATAAAAGAGTCAATTTCAAGTAAAATGACTAGGTCTAGTCAAAGAACACCAACAAAGATGAGAGGATGTAGACTTCCTAAAATGGAAAAGAAGAAAAACACTCAAAATTATCCTATCATTGAAATAGAAGACAACAAAGTTGAAAATAATTATATTATTTTGTATTAATGGAGAAAAGGTTACACAAGTTGTAACGTATCTCCTTAGTTTAGGATTTGTTCCTAGAGTTTAGGGGTTTGGTTGCAACTTCCTAATTTCTAGTAATGTATTTAATGATGTAATCTTTCATTCATGAATGTAGAGTGTACGAGAGTGATCTCTCAGTTTTGAGTGTAGTCTCCAGGTGCAGGCCTCACCTGTGAGCTACATCTCCTTTCTTTCAATTCTGTTCATATTTTATCTTGGTATCAGAGCTCAGATTGGGTGAGCATGATCTTTTATTGCCTTTGTGGCTGAAGTGCCTTTGTGGCCAGCTTGACTTTGTGGCAGAATCGCCTTTGTGGCTTGAGGTGCCTTTGCGGCCGTGTGTACACAAGAGCTTTGTGCTCAATTGAGCAGGTGGACTGTAGAACACCTGGCTCGACTCAGATGATTTTTTTTTTAATTTTCTAAGTAGAAGGGGGTTGGTGCATTTTTCGCGCTGACAGTCGCGCCAGGAAGTGCAACTGGTGCGTCCGTTCGGCCATTAATCGTGCCACCGTGCCAAAATACCAGATTGGCACGGAATCGCACCAAGTGTTTTGCCTTGCACTATTTTCATCTAGGCGCGGATTTTTCACTCGGGAGGGCGCCAACTTACCTTCAAGGGGATCCGTGAGAAGCCTCATCTTCGTTTGACAATTTGCGGAGAAGCAGATCAGAGAAGTTGCGGATCTATCCGGGAGAGGCAGATCGGATCAGTTTTGATCAGATCGTTTTGTGGTTGTATTGAAAAGAAGCGAATTTTCTCATTGGAGGGAGATTGAACTGCAGATTTTGCTGGATCTGAATTGAAGATACAGTGGGTGGATCAAGAGACCAGCAGATCAGTGGCAGAAAAGTGGCAGATCGGGAGTCAGGATTTGACAGGTATTGATTTTTTTACTGTTGGGTAGATTCATTTGCTTCTAGATCAAGATGAGTAATACGATGGAATCTTATCTCCACGAGTCTGGCAAACTCGATGGATCTAACTTCACGAACTGGAAGTTTAAGATTCAGACCTTGCTTGAGGGAGCGAATGCTTGGTCCATAGTTACAGGTGATGAGAAGAGGTCGAATTTGAACACAGGGGCACAGGAGCAAGAATGGGATAAACGAGAGAATAAGGAGAAAGTTTTGCTGAAGATGTCCGTAAAGGACAACATTATCCCTCACATCAGAGACTGTAAAACGTTCGTGGAGATCTGGACAAATATCAAAAGGCTATATCAGACCCAGAATACAAGCCGAATTATGGCACTAAAAAACAAACTGTTCTCAATGAAGATGGATGAAAGTGAGAACGCTGCTGCATTTATCGCGCGAATTAGAGATGTGAAAGTCGGATTGGGGGACATCGGGGAGAAGGTGTCTGACTCTGATCTCGTAACAATCACAATGAATGGGATGCGAGATGAATTTTAAATGTTCATCACTGGCTTGGCGGTAAGGGAGAAAGTGCCTTCATTTGAATATCTGACAGGGATCTTGCTGCAAGAGGAGGAGCAGCGGCAGAACTTGAACACCCAAAGTGATGATCTTGTGCTGATGGCGAAACGGTGACCTTTCAGAGGGAAGTAGCAATCACAGTCGCAACTACAGCAGAAAGGAGGTACATCGCAGAATAGTCCGTATAAAGGTATGCTTGCAAATAATCCTATAAAGAAATGTTATTATTGTGGAAAGAAAGGTCATGTACAGCATGTATGCTTTAAGAGGCAAGCTGATGATGCAAAGAGGAAGCTAGCAATCGCAAAGCACATAGGTGTTGGGCCGTTAATATGCCATTATTATTATCACTTGTGAATGCTTATTCCACCCATTTCTACCATTCTTCATCACGTCATTTATTATAATTTATTATTTAAATCCATTTTATGATGATTTATGATTCTATGAATGAATGTTATTTATTCTCCTTTATTTCTAATAAATTGATGATTATGAATTATTTTATCAATGATAGTTTTAATAAGTTGGTTATAATATTATTCACCATTTTTAGCCTCCAAGATAATTTCCAGATTGAAGATTTGATCATTAAAAGTGCCCACTCAGAAATGCGCTGGAATAAGGAGTGGCAGTTTTGCGGTTGAGATTCTGAGCAAATGAAGACGAATCTGGAAAATCCGGAACATGGGTTTTGTTCAGAACGGACCCAATTAACTTTAGAGAAGAACGGTTTGCCCAAATTCGGCTTTTACTGAGAGAAACGCAGGGTTCTTTGAGCACGATTTTCTCAGATCTGTGGTTGCGGCCGTCCTCCAAATCTCAGCTACAAAGCCAAATTCGACTTGCTGTTGTTGAAAGAGGGATGTAAATCTATTTTATTGTTGATCAATTAGTTGGAAGAAATTCAATATTATTATTAGAGATCCTATTTGCTATTTAATTTCTCCACCTTCTGATTATAAAAGGAGAAGCATGTATTGTGTAGGGAGATGGAGAGACTTTTCTTATTGTAATTTGCAGAATTGTGCATCGGCTCTTGTTAAGAGAGTGTGAGCTGTTTGTAAACATTATTGATGCCTGATTAATAAAAGAGTTCACTGTTGTTCCATTTCTCAAGCGTTGGAGTAAAGCACAGCAACGCTTCACCGGTGGTTGAGGGCCCGGCCCTGGTGGAGCGATCTGCTGTTTGTATTTCTATTAGTTTATTTCTGTTGTGTGAAGTTCGTTTATTACAATTAAAGAATTGAGTTGTTGCTAATTGGATCAAATACAGAGTCATTGTTATTCCATTCTTTACAAGAAGCATGATTCATGATTCAATTGTTATAAAATGTTGTTCTTCTGTATCTAATTCCAGTTGTTGTTCCTTTTGTTTATGAATTACGATAGTTGATTGTTGCGTGGCTGTCGACAGGATTAAAGAGTAGAAGTCTAGTTTGCTTGGTTATGAATTGAATTCACTGTTTATTTTATGCTGCTATTCAATTCCTGTTCATTGCTTTTAGATTGCTGTTCCTTTCGAGTTTGCGTTTTAGATTTCATTTCCTTTGAGTTGTTTTCACTTGCTTTGAGATCTCTAAACTGTAGAGGGCAGAGCTAATCATTCCAGGTCCCCAGATTTGGTCATCTCACATCGATTTCTAGGGGAAAGAGTCATTACTACTGCATCCCTAATCGATGTCTAGCAAGGTTGCTGTAGTGTAGTCTTTACATTTCTGTCATTTGTAATTAGATTTCTTTTCAAACAGATTTCTTTTCAAGCATTTATTATTTCTGCATTTGTATTTCTATACTACATCTTCACAAACATTACTCTTGAGTAATTAGCCGCCTCAGACTGAGTACACTCTTGAAATAAAAAGTCGTCCCTGGGTTGACAATTAATGTGAGGTAATTAGGAGTTACAAAGACACCTTTTTATCGCTCCACATTTTGGCGCCGTTGCCAGGGAGATTGTAGCCATTTCTAAAGAGTAGTGTGAATCTGATGAGTGCCTGCTAGGGAAGAGTTGGATCTTAAAAACGGAAGATAAGAACCTACGTGCGGAGCATGTAAAAGCCCTGCTCCACTGTCCGCTTTCCTAACAGATTTGCTGTTGCTTTGTTAGGTAGAAATAGATGTTTGAATTTTTGTGTGAATGATTAGGAAAAAAATAGAAATTTTGAAAAATGAATCACATGATTTCATTCAAGTGGTGATGTAAGCACCACCCATTTCACTAACCGATTGACAGGAACATTTGAAAAAGGAGCCTCGAAGAAACACATGAAGAACATCTTATATTATGGTAAGAAATGACTCACATTTCTACTTTTGAATTTCCTATCAAAGATCTAGGAGGAGTGACACAAATGCACATAATTCCCCCATCTTTACCAAATTTTCATGGTTTAGCAAATGAAGATCCAGATACATTCTTATTTGAGTTCGAAATACTTTGTAGAGGATATGATTATTGTACTAATGATCAAAGATTGAAAGTGTTTCCTCTTACTCTAAAAGGAGAAGCTCTCCGATGGTTCATGAGCCTAGGTGGGAATTGCATCCAATCATGGGAGGACATGAAGAACATATTCTTGAAGAAGTACCAAGACTATTGCAAATCCAATGAAGATATTTTCAGTATGATACAAGGGGAAGATGAAAGTTTGGAGGACTATGTAGATCGATTTCAATACAACCTTCAAAAATCAAAAAATAAGCATTTGGAGAAAGAGATCTTAAAAACACTCATTCTTAAAGGAATCAAAGATGAATTTTTAGAACTCTTAAATCTGATAGGAAAAGGTGATGTTTTTCAGTTATCATATGATGATGTTTGTGAGTTGTGCATAAGGTATTCAAGAGGAATCTCCAAGGCTGGTAAGAATTCTAGAGATGTTTGTTCTTTCTTTTCCAAATCTGCTACAAGAATAGGAGACATAAGAGCTGAATTCAATGATTTATTTGAAAATTTTAAAGTTGATTTTATTAGCTCTCTAAGCTCAAAATTGGACGTTTTGCAGGTTCATAAAAATGAAGAATTTGATGAAGTGTTTTTCCCTCATGACCGAAAGGAGCAGCCCATAGATGGTTACTCTTCCTTATCTAGGATGGAAGTATCATATCAAAGAGATGAGGAAGCTGCAACAAGGTCAAAACCATGGAAATCATGGCCTACAGGTATGGTTCAAAACACTTCTTCTCCATTCTCCTACTTGCATAATCCATTATGGAATACTCATGTTCTAGGGCAACCATGTCAATTTCAATATAACCACCAATCTTATCTACAAGTTTGGCATGGTTCACCTTATGATTGCATGACTACTCTCCCTCATCTTGTAGCACAAGCACATTCTCCATATTCTCCACCAGCTCTTTCACAACATCCTGCTTGCATATCAAATTTATCCACTCAACCCAACCAACCACATCATCACAATGCTCCATTCCATACACAATTTCCTGCTCAACTAATTCCACACCCTCACCACAATAAACCAGTACAACATGCTTACAATGTTGAACTGCCAAATTTACCCACCCTTCCTTCCCATTCTATCTCACATGCGCCATTAGAGAAAACTTACAATGAGATTCAGAATGTTTCAAATTCAAAAATTGTAGAAGCTGTGGAAGCAAATGAGGTTTCTTCTAGGTTGCACCGACAAACCATTTTAAAAGCTCAAGAACCTCATGATATGATGGGAAATCAAGAAAGTAACGGATATATTGAAGATTGGTTTCACTCCATCACGTGTTTGCATCATCACTCTATGCTTCGACAATTTTTGATACCATTTTTTCAAGGGAAGTTGGCTTCTCATACCCTAATTTTCATTAATATTCATTTTTCAAATTTGGGTATGTGTATACATGAAGCCTTATTTCGAAAATGGCTCCACTGGAAGTACTCATATACGTAGTCATATTCATTTTTCAAATCAAAATAGGTTAGTATAAAACATAAAATAAATAAGGGAATAAATAAATGCATTTTGTTTTTTATGTAAAACTAGTTGTTTTTTTGTTGCAACATGCTATGCAAATCAATATTGGTGATAATTTTTTAATTCATTTGTGTTTGTATATGACTTATAATGGAAATAATAGTTCTACAAACACTCATATTCACTTTTATCACCAATTTGAAAAAATGCTTGAATATCATTTTTTTGGCTTGCGGGCTTGATGAACTTTCTGGAAAAACAGTCGGGACAGTCATGTTTTGAGGGACCAAAAATGAATATTTTTAAAACTTGTTTCTACCCTAGGTAGCCCTTGATGTCTACTTTCTAACCCAATTTGAAGCACTCAATTTGGATTTGAAACGAAAAAGTTAGAACCAAAACATTGACCGGATGTCTAGTGGGCAGCTCAGGAACAGAGTTGGGACAGTCAGTTTTTGGAGGCCTAAATGACCATATTTTTAAAACCTGTTTCTATGGTAGATTCCCCTATGAATATAGTTTCCAATTCAATTGTAATCACTCATTTTTGATATCGTATGAGGATGTTATGATCAAAATACTGACTGTCTATCGTAAATCAGCACCCTTAAAACTCTGTTTTTCTGGATGTTCCTTAGAGTATTTCACCTATCAATTCTTCTTTTCTTAAAAACCTGTTTCTATTGGAGATAAATAAATGAATCTAATTTCATTTCCAATTTGAATCATTCGAATCTGACATCAAACAAAGAATCTATTCTTAAAACATTCACTATTGTTCTAAGTGGGGTAAGCGAAAATGACTCTGTTATGCAGGTTGTTCTAAGCAAAATTGACATATCATATCATTGAATTTTTAAAACCTGTTGCTATTGGAGATTAACCTTTGAATTAGCTCTCATTTGGCTTTGGAATCACTCAATTTGGACCAAAAACAAAGAAGTTGTGACTAAAACACTGCAGGTTAGCATGATTGGCCACTGCTCTCCCGCAGGTAACAAATAAATTTTACTTTGTTATTTTCTCCGTGGATTTGTTCTACAGAGTAACTACTTGTTAGTTTTTTGCATACTTCTTGGATTAGGGGAGCCCGCGCACCTCTCTTTCTCCATGATTTAATGTTTTCTTGCAGGTAGACACTCGTTTTTTGCAGGTCTTGGGAAAATAAAGAAGGTCAATTTATGGACGAGTGATTTTTGAAAGAAATTTTATGAAACAAAGGAATTTCATTACCCAACGGATTCGTAATAGAAGAAATGAAGAATTGATTTCTATTTGAAGATTCATGTCATGTCTTTGCTGCCAAAACATTTTTCGAATAAATCATTTTTTTTGACATAACATCATAGCTGTTGTAACTTAATTTATTTATTTACATACTGTTTTTGTTGTTTTTTTTCTAATTTCCCTTATATTTTTTGTTTCAGGTGTTGCTTCATTCAAAGTGTAATTCATCCTCAGCATCAATACCATGAACAACTAATTTGTTTTTTTGCATGTTTGCATTGTATGACTGTCCATTTTGCTGTTCCTTTTCCAAAGGAACGACACTTGCGTTTTTGCTGTTCCTTTTCTAAAGGAACGGCACTTTTAGTTTTTGCTGTTCCTTTTTCCAAAGGAACGACATTTGCATTTTCACACTTTTTTTGTGTGTATTTTTTCTTTTTGGTGTGCATTTCCTTTGTTGTTCCCTACAAGAAACAACACTTTTTTTGAGTGTTTTTGCTGTTCCTTCAAAGAAGCAACACTTTGGGAGCAACCCTTCCTTCCTTTTGTGGGATTATTCCTAGTTCATCTCAACCACATTTTATTGATCCCCTTTTATGGCATGAAGTACACTATTTTTATGAGGACAAGAATTATGGATTCTATTGAAGCGAGCTAATATCATTCACGTTATGATCTTTAACAGGACAGCTCCTTGACGATAGATTATTTTAAAAAGAGACACAATTATTTATACTACTTTACTGCATTGTTTTCTGTTGAACATGATATTGATTGATCATCTTAATACCATGTTGGTTCCACCCTTCTGGATTATAATCTTCTCTGTCTGTAATAAATGAGATTATGGGTATATTTTTCTATTGACATGTTCCACTTCTTCCACCATCCCTGCTCTTAAGGAGTGCTGAGCCTCCCTCTTTTTATCATAAAAATGTGTAATAATAACAAAATTTTGTGAGCAGATGGAGGATAGGGGGTCTCATTACGAGCCAGCCTACCATGTTCATAAGGCTGTAACAAAGTGACATTCCCATTATGGCCACCACACCAGGGTTATGATCCATTGGATAGCCCAATTATCCTTGGAACATGAGGTCTCATCACGAGCCGGCCTGATCACTTTTGCTACATCCCAGTGAATGGTAGTGTGGTTATCTGGTTACCACGCCAGCACATTGATCTCTTCTGTAGAACAACAATGTAACTCTCTAGTTATAAATTGAGGATTCTGGCTCATATGGGTTAAAAAGCAACCCTGCCGAGGCTATGGACACCTGCTGGCAGCAGTGGCTCTGCTTATGGTATTGAAGTTATATCTTATCGTCAATTATTATTATAATACCCTTTTCTTTTCTTTTTCTTTTTATCAGAGAAGTTATTTCCTTAACTTTTTCCCTGTTTTGAACCTTTATGCATGAGAAATTGTTTTATGATCAATCGCATCATTTTCAGCTAGCATACTATCAGTAAAGCATCTTTTTGGCATATTGTTGTTCTTTTTCTCTTTTTCGTAACTTATCATCAATCCAAAGCGTCCTATCTCTTATTCATAACCATCTTTACACACTCTGCTCTCATTATAATCATAACTCTCGTTGTTCTATCATTGATATGTGTACTCTGCTTCATTTACTGATATATTGTTCATTCCCGTGCCTTGCCGTCAGCACAACACCTCTCATATGCTTTATGGTCATGGAATTCCTTTTCCAATTGGAGGGGGGAATGTATGCATTATGGGATTGCATGCGATATGATTACTGCACTCTGCCATCACTTGTTGATTTGCCAAAATATTAGTATTGCATGTACACATAAGTTTTTCTGATTGAAATTTTTGCATGCATCTTATCTATTGCTTACACTATGGATTCAAGAACATTGTACGCCAAATAGTGATTTGTTTACAAGAGAACAACAAGTATGGGGCAGAATTCTATTCACAGCATGACCACACTATTGCAACTAACAGAAGAGGCTCGAGCAACTCGCGAACGTGAACAATTCTTCAGACATTATGTGCTTACCTGGATTCCACCTTTTGCATCACTTTCAGCACCAACTCTGCCTACATCAGCTTCAACAACTGCCAGTCCATATATGTCATTTCACATTTTTGGAGGTAAAACTTGAGGTAAAATAGCATAATTTTCTGATTTATTACGAATTTAGGAGAATTTCATAAAAATCCATTTTGAGCATTATTTATCATCCTTCATTCCACATCTTTACCACTTCCTATTTTTCAGCAGCATATCATTTTCGAGTATGGGGGAGTGTTCCTTTTATTCATTTCTTTCTTATGACCATGTTATTCATCTTCTTTATCATCCATTGCTATTCTTATTCACTCTCAACACCTCCCTTATTCCATGTTGTTTTACACCAAGCATAGAATTCAACAGCTGGTAGCAACCACCTCAATTTTTTTTTTCTAGCATCGCATGAGGGCATGCTAATTTTTCAGAGAGGGGGAGGAATTGCTACGCATGATGGATGTTTTCAATTTTCTTTCTCATTTAAGGCATACAATTTCATTTTTACACAATGCAGAAATTTATTTCCATAATATTTTTAAAAAACCATGAACTCAATTCTTGTGATTTCTGGAAAACACAGACGTATCATTAATACAAACCCAGATAATTTCAAGATAAATTGGTTCATAAAATTTCGGAAATCATGCACTTTCACCTACAGCCATTTTGTTTATATCTCATGATCCGTGCATCAAAACGATCTGATTTTTGGATCATAAAGGCATTCATATATTATAAATTTACTTGCCAAATTTCAACAAAATCTGGTTTGTAGTTTTGAGAAAATGGTTAATGAAGTTTGCTGTTATCTATATCATATTTTGCTGCAACTTCATACATATAGTTGAATGTCAATATAAAAATTGTTATGCCTTCATCAAGATTACTAAAAGTGAATATTCATTAATTAAGGAAGAATTCATTTGTTCTATCCATTTCATGAGCTGAGATGAACATATTTTTTATTTCTTGTTTAACACATGGGTTTTTGTCTTTGGGTTGCATGAGGACATGCAATATATTCAGGTTTTCGTTGCATGAGGACATGCAACATATTGAGTGTGGGGGTATGTTGGGCCGTTAATATGCCATTATTATTATCACTTGTGAACGCTTATTCCACCCATTTCTACCATTCTTCATCTCGTCATTTATTATAATTTATTATTTAAATCCATTTTATGATGATTTATGCTTCTATGAATGAATGTTATTTATTCTCCTTTATTTCTAATAAATTGATTATTATGAATTATTTTATCAATGATAGTTTTAATAAGTTGGTTATAACATTATTCACCATTTTTAGCCTCCAAGATAATTTCCAGATTGAAGATTTGATCATTAAAGTGCCAACTCAGAAATGTGCTGGAATAAGGAGTGACAGTTTTGCGGTTGAGATTCTGAGCAAATGAAGACGAATCTGGAAAATCCGGAACATGGGTTTTGTTCAAAACGGACCCAATTAACTTTATTAAAAAACGGTTTTCCAAAATTCGGCTTGTACTGAGAGAAACGCAGGGTTCTTTGAGCACGATTTTCTCAGATCTGTGGTTGCGGCCGTCCTCCAAATCTCAGCTACAAAGCCAAATTCGACTTGCTATTGTTGAAAGAGGGATGTAAATCTATTTTATTGTTGATCAATTGGTTGGAAGAAATTCAATATTATTATTAGAGATCCTATTTGCTATTTAATTTCTCCTCCTTCTGATTATAAAAGGGGAAGCATGTATTGTGTATGGGGGGATGGAGAGACTTTTCTTATTGTAATTTGCAGAATTGTGCATCGGCTCTTGTTAAGAGAGTGTGAGTTGTTTGTAAACATTATTAATGCCTGATTAATAAAAGAGTTCACTGTTGTTCCATTTCTCAAGCGCTGGAGTAAATCACAGCAACGCTTCACCGGTGGTTGAGGGCCCGGCCCTGGTGGAGCGATCTGCTGTTTATATTTCTATTAGTTTATTTCTGTTATGTGAAGTTCGTTTATTACAATTAAAGAATTGAGTTGTTGCTAATTGGATCAAATACAGAGTCATTGTTATTCCATTCTTTATAAGAAGCATGATTCATGATTCAATTGTTATAAAATGTTGTTTTTCTGTATCTAATTCCAGTTGTTGTTCCTTTTGTTTATGAATTACGATATTTGATTGTTGCGTGGCTGTCGACAGGATTAAAGAGTAGAAATCTAGTTTGCTTGGTTATGAATTGAATTCACTGTTTATTTTACGCTGCTATTCAATTCCTGTTCATTGCTTTTAGATTGTTGTTCCTTTCCAGTTTGTGTTTTAGATTTCATTTCCTTTGAGTTGTTTTCACTTGCTTTGAGATCTCTAAACTGTAGAGGGCAGAGCTAATCATTCCAGGGCCCCAGATTTAGTCATCTCACATCGATTTCTAGGGGAAAGAGTTATTACTACTGCATCCCTAATCAATGTCTAGCAAGGTTGCTGTAGTGTAGTCTTTACATTTCTGTCATTTGTAATTAGATTTATTTTCAAGCAGATTTATTTTCAAGCATTTATTATTTCTGCATTTGTATTTCTATACTACATCTTCACAAACATTACTCTTGAGTAAATAGCCGCCTCAGACTGAGTACACTCTTGAAATAAAAAGTCGTCCCTGGGTTGACAATTAATGTGAGGTAATTAGGAGTTACAAAGACACATTTTTATCGCTCCACAATAGGATACTTTGTTGAAGAAGATATTGAAGAAGATGTAGATGAATATTTCAGTCATGAATTTCGACTATTCATAGTCGACTATGCCCTCTCAGCATTTAATGAGGATGACATCTGGTATGTTGATTCCAGAGCATCCTCTCACATGACAGGTAAAAAGGAATTTTTTGAAAGTCTTGAAGAAAGTACATATGGATCAAAAATCTATTTAGGAGATGATAATGGATACGAGATTAGAGGTTATGTGGTTATTCCAGTCAAGTTACCAAATGGAAAAATCAGTCATCTTAAAATTGTTTTATATGTACCTGGAATTAAGAAAAATCTAATATCTGTATCCATGATAACTGATCAAGATATGCAAGTCGAGTTCTTCAAGAATCATTGTGTCATAAAGGATTGCAGGAAAGAAATTGTTGCAACAAGTGTGCGCGTTGGAAGCCTATACAGACTGGATGTAAAGAGTATATCAAAGCGAGCCATGGTTGCAAGTGGATCGACAGCCGAACAACTCTGGCATCTGAGATTCGGTCATTTGAATTTGCAAGACCTCATGTTATTGCAAAGAAAAGGTATGGTTAAGGGGTTCCCTATCTTTCATAATACTTAGTTAAATTGTGATGGTTGTGCCTTGGGTAAAATGCGTAGAGAAGAGTTTCCTGTGCATGATAGGAGGAATGAAACAGATATTTTAGAACTAGTGCACACTGATATATGCGGACCTATGCAGACAAGGTCACTAGGTGGAGCATATTATTTTCTGTTATTTACTGATGACTGTACTAGATATTCATGGGTTTATTTTCTGAGTAAGAAAAGGCAGACTTTCCAGTGTTTTATAGAATTTAAAACCTTTGTGGAAAAACAGTTTGGTAAGAGTATAAAAATTCTCTGATCTGATCAAGGCGGAGAATACAAGTTAGGGGAATTCATGAAATTCTTCAAATCTCACGGAATTGTTCGACATTTTACAGTGCCACACACACCACAGCAGAATGGAGTTGCAGAACGCAAGAACATAACCTTAGTAGAGTGCGCAAGGAGCATGTTACAAGGTAAGGGTCTATCTAATAGTTTTTAGGTAGAGGCTATTAATACTGCTGTATATTTGAAGAACAGAAGTCCTACCAGGTATCTTGGCTTCAAAAATCCTTTTGAAGCTTTATATGGATTCAAACCAGCAGTAAACCATCTAAGAGTATTTGGGTCAAAAGCATTTGCCGATATACCCAAAGCTGATAGGAAGAAATTAGACCCTAAAGCTGTTAAATGCATCTTTGTTGGGTATGGCACAGAATTTAAGGCATATAAGTTGTTCAATACTCAGACTCACAAGATATTTGCAAGCAAGGATGTAGTGTTTCATGAATAGGTTCAGGAAGGGAAAGATGACATTGGTGATGATTGGCATATTCCATTGTTGATGGATTGAAGCAGCGAGGATAAAAGAGAGCAGGAGCAGAAACAGGAGCAGAAAGAAGAACAGAAAGAAGAATGGGAAGAAGGTGATAATGCAAGCCCAATTAGATCTAAAGAAAACAAATTTGAGGTAAGTCCCCTACTAAGGAGATCAAGTAGGAAGACTCAAATACCATTAATATTGAAAGACTATGCTTTGATGTCAAATGTTTTGAACATTTTAGAGCCCACTAATTACAAAGAAGCTAGTCAATTTAAGGAGTGGAGAGCTACAATGAATGAAGAGATATAATCTATTCTTAGAAATGTCACTTGAGAATTAGTTGAACTGCCTAAGAATAAAACACCCATAGGATGTAAATGGCTGTTTAAACCAAAAATGAATGCAGATGGAAGTATAGAGAAATTAAAAGCTAGGCTGGTTGCAAAGGGGTACTCATAGCAGGAAGGTATAGATTTTGATGATACCTTTGCACCTGTAGCAAAGTTAAATACAATTAGAATGCTTATTTCTTTAGCTACTAAACATAATTGGGAGCTACACCAGCTTGATGTCAAATCTGCATTTTTAAATGGTGACTTAAAATATGAAATTGACTTAGTACAGCCAGAAGGGTTTGTAAAACACCGGCAGGAACATCTTGTTTGCAGATTGAAAAAGGCTTTGTATGGCTTAAAACAAGCACCCAGGTCTTGGTACGAAAAGTTTGATTCTTTCTTCTTAGAGTATGGTTTTCATAGAAGTTTAAATGACCCAAATTTGTATACCAAGTACAATAAGCAGGGGCAGATTATTCTGATTTCTTTATATGTAGATGACATGATTATAACAGGAGATGCAGATGATTTAATCAAAGGAATCAAAAGGCTTATGGCACAAGTTTTTGAAATGAAAGATCTCGGAAATCTTCATTACTGTCTCGGACTAGAAGTATGGAGAGATACTAGGCAAACTTTTCTTACCCAAGGGAAGTATGCTAGAAATTTGTTGGAAAAGTTTGGTATGCATCAGTGTAGGTCAGCAGAAACACCTTTGCAGTAGAATTTGAAGTTGTGCAGTGATGATGGCACTAAGGAGGTTGATGCCACAATGTACAGACAGCTGGTTGGCAGCTTGATATATCTTACAACAACCAGACCTGACTTGGCATACTCTGTTAGTGTATTGAGCCAATTCATGTCAAAACCGCTTGAAAGTCACTGGGTAGCAGCAAAAAGCGTGTTGAGGTATCTTTGTGGTACAATTAATTATGGAGTTTTATACACTGACACATCTGATGTTATTCTAGCAGGTTTTTCAGATTCAGACTGGACAGGTAACCTAGATGTTTGAAGGTCTATCACAGGTTACACATTCAACATAGGATCCGGGGTCATAGCATGGAGCAGCAAGAAGCAGAGTACTGTAGCACTGTCTTCATGTGAAGCTGAGTATCAAGCATTGCGTGCAGCAACGTGTGAAGCGATCTGGTTGAGAAGGCTTCTCAATGATGCAGGAGAAGAACATAAGAATTCCACTTCCATCAAAAGCGACAACCAGAGCACTATTAAATTAGCATACAATCTAGTGTTTCATAAAAATACCAAACATATAGACACTCAGTTCAATTTTGTCAGAGAGAAACTACAGTCAAAAGAGATTATTGTTGAATATTGTAAAACTTGTGACAATGTGGCTAATATTTTTACAAAGCCTCTTGCATGTGTGAAGTTTGAATTGTTCAGAAGGATGCTAGGAGTTCAAGACAATCCTTTCTCCATTAAGGGGGGGAGTTGAAAATAATTATATTATTTTTTATTAATGGAGAAAAGGTTACACAAGTTGTAACGTATCTCCTTAGTTTAGGATTTGTTCCTAGAGTTTAGGGGTTTGGTTGCAACGTCCTAATTTCTAGTAATGTATTTAATGATGTAATCTTTCATTCATGAATGTAGAGTGTACGAGAGTGATCTCTCAGTTTTGAGTGTAGTCTCCAGGTGTAGGCCTCACCTGTGAGCTACATCTCCTTTCTTTCAATTCTGTTCATATTTTATCTAACAATAGAATTGACAAGGATTCCTTTGACCTTTATAACTATATAGAATCATTGAAGACTATAAAAAGAATGAGAAAGAAAAGAGAAAATTTCCAAAAAAATAGCTTTGTTAATAAGAAGGACGAGTCACGAAGAAATGAGAGATTATAAGAAATCAATTCTCAAAACAAATTGAAACACCCCATGTACCTTCACTAGAGGAAATTATTTTTTCAAGCATATAAATTGTGTTGTTAGTGATCGTGCAATATTTCCCATATAATCTATGCAGAAGCTTTTGAATTTAAAAAAAAAAAAAATTATGTTTCCCATGTCATCTATTATATCATTAGATTATTGAAACTGTCTATTGTATTTTTAGAGACTATGTTATTAGACTAATTTTTTATAACTTTTTACTCATTGTATTTTATAATTTGTGTAGAAGTTATAAAGGAGATATATTTTTTTATAAAAATGTAAATTATAAATATTTATTATTATAATTTTATTTTAATAGTGAACTTATACTTCATGGAGAGATATTAAATTCTTGGAAATGTAAATTAACATTACTAACAATTAAAATATTTTAATTATACATTTTTTTTCCAAATAAATATTAAAATTATATATATATATATATATATATATATATATATATATATATATATATATATATATATATATATATTGATGTGTAGATTTTCATAACTATTTTATTTTTAGATATATACACTATATTATTTTATTATTAATAATATTTTTGAATGAAAAAAATTTAATTAAATAATATTTAATATAAATTTATATATTTTAACCTATAATAATAATTAACATTATTAATATTAATTAAATAAATCTAATTTATATATAATATATTACACATAATCTAAATAAAATAAAAAATAATAATTGTATTATTTTTATTTTAATAGGAAAAAGTAAATTAATATAATATTAAAAATAAATTAATATGCTTTTATTTGACGTCAATCTTTTTAACCATAAAAAAAAGAAATTATAATAATTATTTTTATTTAGTGAGAATAGAGAAACTAGTTTTTGATCTTTCTAATTATGAGAATGCTACTTGATATGAAATTTCTTATGATGAAAACTAATGGAATATCATTTTCTAGGATGATTGAAAAAAATGTAAGGTAAAAGAAAAGACCTATGATAAATAAAAGGTCATTCACCCCATCACAACTGCAAAATCATGAAGATTAAAAAATAGATAATGAATATAGATCAGTTACATTTGATCTCTGGGCCTTATAGCTGAAAATACAATTAATAATTATTATTAAAAATGGGTTAGGTTGCATTACCTAAATCAAGTAGGCATGCAACTACTGTCACATTCATAACTTGGTGCAAGCATCATTAGCATGAAAAACTCCCCATTCATAACTTGGTGCAGGCATCATTAGCATGCAAAACTCACCATCTCACATTTTTGTCGTTGCAGAAAAATTGTTTAAGCACCAATGTATGAAGAAATCCAACTCTGATTGTTGTTATGCAGTGAAGTTCATTCCTAGATACTAGGATCCCCATTGTTGCAGAGCCCAAGACTTTGCTCGTGTGACCCTGCAACTTCCAGTCATGGTTGAGGAATGCATATGAAATCTATGTAAATTTCTCATACTATGTTTTAAAATTCCGAATAATGAACATTCCATAGATTGTGTTAGTTATGAATTTTGGGTTTACTTTTATTCTATTCAATTGTGGCAGTGTCTAGCAATTTTTCGTCCAAAGAGAATTCTCAATCACAGAATCTAGTCAGTATGGGATTACTTGCAAGCTCGACATTCATGTTGCTTACCATTGTATGGAGTAGCTGCTTAATATCTAGAAGATGTGATCTTCAAGATGTTGGAAACCACAAAATGAGGATGAAACCTCTCCCACTAACTAAAAAATTCAGTTTTTATGGTATTTTTTCATTATGAACCTTGATTACAAGTTGTTGATATTTTGAAGTTATGATTGTATGGTTTTTAGTAGTTTCTAAAACTATAAGATAGATCATGGTTAATCTAGAATGATATATCCATTGACCATCAATTTTTTATTGAACCTAGTTATAGAAATTACAGTGAATCTTGATTGAACCCACTTCATGTAATAAATGTGTTAACTTAGGAAGATCAAACTTTTTTTTTAAATAGAGTCGAGTTAATTAATTTAAATCTACCTATTTCTACTAAAGATCTATTTCATTTATTATTTCTCTCGCCTCAAACAATTTGTCTATGCAAGCAATGTTCCTTTTGGTGAATGATTGTCACTTTTGTTGGGTAGCATATTTGAAGCACGGGGCTGAAAATTGATAGTTTTGGGTGGTATATAAGAAGTACTATAATGTTTATGCCTCAATTTCAATAAGAAAAAAAATGTATTCATTTGTAATGGACAAAACAAAATGATAATAAGTTTTTTCCTAAACATACGCAAAATTAATTATTTCTTGCTCGATTATGTAAAACCAAAGTACAAGTTTTTCAATTTAAAAATCCTGTAAACCTCTCTTTGCACTTTTTAAATAGTTGTTAGTATAATACGCTTCCATCTATCATTAAATCAAATTGTAAATATTCGCAGCCTGATGTGTGAAAACTTTGAAGTCTATGTTTTTTACCAATAACCAATAGCATTAAGACTATAGCCTAATAGTTAAACGTTTCTACGTTTTTGGAAGTTATTTTTCGGTGTTAGAAATTTTCTAAAATTAGACCGCGTTAATATTAGGTTTAAGGGGAATACTTTAGAATCAAAAGGTCAATATTGATATATGTTTGGGGCTTCAAGAGGTAGAGGGTTGTCTTTACGTCGAGCTGAGCGAGGCATAGAAAATGTTGACGCCCTGTTTGGCACATCTCGCCAAATTATTTAATTAAAATATTTTATTTTATTAAATTCATAATTAAATGGTCTAAATTCATGCTTATATACTCGAAACCTATTAAACTCCAATAAAAATATGCAAGTTGTAGAGAGCATCTCTCAGCATTTGTGTAGAAAACATCTACCGAAAATTTAAACATATTGATTGGAAAAGACATATGACCATTGGCCCTCTTCCATTATATTGAATAACTTTTAAAAAGGATTTGCATTTCTCCCTAAAAGAGAATACCATTTCGAGATCGAGCATTCCCTTGCTCACACTTCCTCTGCTCCAATGTCCCTTCCAGGCTGCGTATCACTGAAAGAATTGCAATTCTCTTCGGTTTCAGAAAATATCATATCCCTTCCCTTCCTTGCACTTTCTTGTAATCTTCCTTCCAGTCTGCGCATCCGCCTATTATTCCAATTGCCAATGGCAACTCCCAATTACTACCCCTGGGCTTCTACTTCTAGGCTGACTTGCTACCCATACTATGACGTGTTTTTGAGTCATCGTGGCATCGATGTTAAAAATACCTTTGTTAGCCATCTCTACCATCGACTAATTTCATATGGATTGCGAGTATTTCTTGACAGGGAGAAAATAGGGAAGGGATACACTATTGCTTCGCATATTGAAGTAGCTATTCATGTGGCCCAAGTCCACATCGCGATTTTCTCTGAGAATTATGCCGATTCCAGGTGGTACTTGGATGAGCTTGTCCTTATGCTCAACTCCAAGGCAACCATTTTGCCCGTATCTTACAACATAGAGCCTTCTCAATTCTGCTGGGTTGGCGAAGATAATGATGGACGCTACGCTAAAGCTCTGCGCAACCACGAAAAGAACTAGTGACACGACTTCAAAACTATTCAAACATGGAGAGAGGCTCTTTCGCATGTTGCAGGGATAAGCAGCTTCGAAGTGAAGGAGTACAATGAGTGAGTACTATCTCCATGATCTCCCTTTCTATTTAAACTAGTTTGTAATTTGTTGGAGCCATTGGGTACAATATTGCTTTACAAAGGCCTTTTTTTATTTTATTTCGTAAGAGTTATTTCTCGCTACTGATCAGCGATGAGGGGCACCTATTAGATGACGTGGTACAACATGTTCTGAAAATTGAAGGTGTGAACACCCCTTTGATGTATGCGATCGAACATCCAACTGGTTTGAAGGAGAATTTTCAAGGACTTGAAAGCACAGTGCTATTACAATAGCACAGTGGGAAAGCTAAAGTTGTTGGGATCACTGGTCCTGGGGGAATTGGAAAGTCAACTCTGGCTAAACAATTCTTTAACATCAATAGGACAAATTACAAACGATCGTGCTTTCTATTTGATATCAGAGAAAACAAAACCTGAAGCGATCTGATTTCCTTGCAGTCAAACCTTCTCAATGACTTGAATCAATTGGATCTGCCAATAAACAGTATTGATGAAGGTAAAGAGAGGCTCAGAAGGCATCTCTTACATTCTCACACTCTGATAATTCCTGATGATGTAGATCATAACATCCAGCTGGATGTGTTTTTTCCACTTCAGGATGTTCTTGCCTCTAATAGCTTGATTTTAATTACATCTCGTGACAAGCAAATCCTCAAAGGAGCAAGAATTTCCGATGAGTCGATTTATAAAATAGTTGTGCTCAATATGCCAGACTTCCTACAACTCTTTTGCTTGTATGCTTTCTCATAGCCACATCCACCACAAGGATTTGAAGACCTTGTAGATGGCTTTTTAACAGCCTGTGATCGATTGCCTCTATCACTAAAAGCTTTTGGGATGCTTCTTTATGAAGAAAATGAAAATTCTCACTGGCAAGAGCAACCGAATCAACTCCACCAAACGCTACCTGAAGACATAGAGAAGTGCCTTAGAATTAGTTATGACTCGCTCACTATCGAGGAACAAGAAATATTCTTAGATTTAGCTTTTTTTTTCATAGGAAAAGACAAAGACATATCAATAAGAATATGGGATTCAGTGGGTTTTTGAAATCTACAGAAAAAATGTCTCTTGGAAGTGGACAATGAAAATAGAATAAGAATCCATGAGCATTTGAGAGATCTCAGAAGAAACATTGCAGAGGAAAGATCAATGCCACGACGTCTTTGGTGTTCTACTCCCTCAGACATAGATGACTTATGGGGGCAGTCGTCATCTGTAAGTCGTCATCTGTAAGCGTTTCAATAATTTAAACCTTTTCTTCCCTTCATCTTTTTTAAATTCTCTATATTGAAAAGATAAGTGATATATTGGCTTATGCGTACTTCCATTCATCTTTTTTAAATTATCTATGTTGAAATTATAAGTGATAGATTAATCGTTAGCTTATGCGTACTTTTGATGTATAAGCAGGCAATAGCCGAAGTTCGCGGAATTACGATGGTTTCTCGCTCCAATGTGGGACATCTATATTTCACCGTTGAATCTCTGTTTTTGTGTTCAGAAATGCCATGGTACAAAAAAATGAGGGATAAGGTCATCCTAAACAAAAAGAATCAACTGGTGAGTAAATATGGTTTGCATCGGACGAGTAATTTTCAATTCGTCGCATCTGAAGATGGTTATTTAAAAGGAATATTGACTAGAGCACCCTCACCACATCTCCTATGGCTCTGCTGGTGTAAGTGTCACTACTCTTCTTGCCTTCCTGGATTCCCATGGAGAATTTACGAGTTTTAGATATGGCCGGAAGCAAATTGAGGGAGCTCTGGCAATATGGATATTGGGTAAACAAGTGTGTGTGTTTTTATTCTTCTTTATTACGTTTCATTTCATTTTGCAGAAGATAATATCTTTCTTAGTGTGAACATCGTAGGCACCAATCGAGTTACAAGAGTTAAATCTCTATGCTCCACTTTCACACCTTCCTAAGTTCATAGGGAAGCTCAAATACCTTGAAAATATTGTGGTGGATTTTATTGATTTGGGATTGGAAAGCTTTCCAGATGAATTTTATCATATGCACTCAATGAAATACTTACATTTAGAACGTTGTTCTAAAATGATGTCGCTGCCTGACTCCTTCGGAGTTTTAACAAACCTGCAACACATGCATTTGTCGCATGCTGATAGTTTGCAGATGCTTCCAAGTTGTTTTGGGAATTTAAAGAGTTTGAAGAAATTATTCTTCTCTAGGTGCCCGAAATTGAGAAATTTGCCCAATTCCATTGGACTGATGAGTAAGTTGACGGTGTTTTCATTGCGTAGTACTCACATACAAATGCTGCCCCAAAATTTTCAGGAAATGAAAAATGTCGATATTTTAAAAGTGGAAGGATTCCCTTTGCGCCACTTGATTAGATTAGACTACCTTCAACTTTCCAAAATAAAAATCAGGAAATGTAATGATATGGTCGAGGTTGGGGCATTTCCATCAACACTGATAACATTGTTTGGGTTATTGCCATGCACTGCGGAAAATAGGAGAGTTTTCTTGTCTTTCAAAACTTCAACATCTAGAAATTATGGATTGTTATGCATTAGAGGAGCTGCCAAACCTTGAAACGTTGACATGTTTGGAGGTGATTAACATCTTCAACTGTTATAGTCTTAAGGATATCAAAGGGTTGGGGAAGCTCACCAAGGTGCGAATCCTCAACATTGGTGGATGCTCTAACATCACAAGACTGCGGGTATCAAGAACTTGAAATCGTTGGGGGTATTCCGGGCTTGGGAATGTGGAAACATCAAGACAATACGAGGGTTAGAGCTACTACAAAATCTTTGAATACTGGATGTTCATCAATCCCATAATATAGAAGATCTTCTAGGAATCCAACAATTGAAGTCATTGGAAGAAATAAATGTGTCTAGCTGCCCCAAACTCAAAGGCGGTCTGAATATCTAATCCAAGTAGAGTAATATTGAAAGAAGGCTTATGGTATGGCATGTCATTGGATTTATAAAACATTGAAATTCAACTTGTAATATAGAGAATGCAATATGCCCATCTAATCAATTTTGTTGGAAACTAATTCCAACTACAAACCTGACAACAAGTTTCAAAATTTTGATTTCACAGGAGCAACAAAAGTCTTGATCTATTTTTACACTCAAAAGCACATTTAATTTCTAGGTTTAAATCCACGCATCAGCAGCATGGCTGCAGCCTTCTCCCGATTCATCAAATCATGGTCTGCACCATGTTACCTCCCGCTGTAACATCATTCACCTAACTGCATTAAAAAGTCGCAATAGGACAAAATTTTAATTTTAAATTTTAAAGTTTTAGGTCATAGAGTTTTTATATTATATGTAATAGACAATAGTAGTGTAGTGTTGTTGAAGCTACATGTGTGCAGTGTAGAGACTATGTGTTGAAGATAGAGAGACAGCAGAAAATAGATAAATCTTGAAGCGGTGTGTTTTGTAGCTGCAGAGAAAACATTTTGTGTTACCGCAACTAACCCTATGTGTTTCTGCAACTAAGACTGTGTGTGTAGCACTGAAGGACGCTATGTGTGTAGTAGCAACTAAGACTGGGTGTTACCGCAAAGGAAACTGTGTGTAGCAGCAACAGAGACTGTGTGTTGCGGCAACAAAGACTGGGTGTAGCAGCAACAAAAAACTATGTGAAGGTAGCAAATGAAAAACAGAGTGAGGAGTATTTTTTATTAAATCCAAAACTATAGTTCGAATGAAAGATTGTATTTTGTAATAGTCAGTTTTTATGCTTAATGAAATAGAGTTTCAATCCATCTCTCTGTCCACATTTGTTGTTATTAAATCTCTATGTTGAGTTGAGGAACTTTATTTCCTCCGTGTATTCAAAATTATCACAAATTTCCATCATGGTATCAAAGCATTGTTAAAGAATAAGAAAAAATTCCAACATGGTATCAGAGCTAGTCCAGGATCTTTGAAGTTGTTAAAGAAGCTGAAGGATGAAGAAGGAGTTTTTTGAAGCAGTTCTCCAGCAGAGTGAAGGTTTCAGCAAGTCAGTGAGAATGTTTGTTTGGAAACACAATCAATTTTTTAAGCATAGTTCAAAAAGCTAGCTATGGCAGGAGCCAGTACAAACACGAGTATGGGAAGTACTCAACTCCCACAATTCAATGGGAAGAACTATGACTATTGGGAAATCAAAATGAGAGTCTTGTTTGCCTCTCAAGATTTATGGGAGCTAGTTGAAGATGGGCTAGAAGAACCAACAGATGAAAATGCATTTAATGCCTTAACACGGGCAGAGAAGGATTTGCTGAAGAGAAATAGGAAGAAGGACTTCAAAGCCCTCTTCTATCTCTATCATGTAGTGCATGAGATTATTTTCCCAAGGATTGCAGCAACAAAGAAGTCCAAGGATGCATAGGATATTCTCAAAACAACCCATCAAGGTACGGAGAAGGTGAAGACCGTAAAGCTACAAATGTTGAGGAGATATTTTGAAACTCTCTGTATGAAAGAGTCTGAAACTATAGACTCATTCTTCACTCATGTTATTGGGTTGGTTACCCTGATAAGGTTTCATGGAGAGACACTTGAAGAGAGAAGAATAGTGGAGAAAATATTGAGAAGTCTACCCTCAAGATTTGATTCCATAGTAGTGGTAATAGAAGAGACCAAGGATCTCTCACTATTTACAGTGGATGAGCTTAGTGCATCCCTGATGTCTCATGAACACAAACTGAACAGAGGAACAAATTCCTCATTGGAAAAAGCTTTCGGGACTCAAATGTCTTTTGTTTGAAGTAGAGGCCAAGGATGATCAAACAACCGAGGAAGAGGCAAAAGCCAAAACAGAGAAAGAAAAATCCCTGCAAGCATGAGTGGAAGGGGCAGTAATTAGAAAAAGAATGAAGGCTCAAGCAAAAATCAAGCACATGGAAAAAGGTATGATAAATCGCAAGTCCAATGTCATTATTGCAAAAAATATGGGCACTATTCCAATGAATGTAGGAAAAAGAAAAATGACATGAATAATAGGCAGAATGATAATTTTACAAAAGAAGAAAAGAACTAGAAGAATGTGTTGTTAACATATAATGTAGCACAAGATAGACAAGATGATGTATGGTTTTTAGACTCAGGTTGTAGTAACCACATGATTGGAAACATAGAAATGTTTGCCAATCTAAATGAAAATGTTAAATATGAAGTAACAACAGGGATTGACAGTAAGGTCTTTGTCATGGGAAAAGGAAGAGTAAGTATCCTGACAAGAAAATGAGAACATAAGTTTGTGCGAGATGTATATTATGTACCTGACTTGAAATGTAATATTTTGAGCATTGGACAACTCATAAACAAGGGATACAATGTATTCTTTAAAGATGATGTGTGCACAATCATGGACATGCCTCCAAGAAAGAAATTCACTACAGAGGTGTAGATGACAAGCAATAGGATGTTTCCTCTCAAGCTCAGAACAGACTTGAAGGAAAGAATAAATGTAGCAGTTGTAACACAAGAGTTCTTTCAAGAGGAAGTGAAAGATGAAAATTGTTTATGGCACCTGAGATTTGGACATCTCAATTTCAGAGGTCTGAATTTGTTGCACAGAAAAATAATGGTAAAGGGATTACCATTGATTGAGAAACCAGACAGCCTTTGTGAACGTTGCATCTTGGGAAAACAACACAAAAAAAACTTTCCATCAGCAAAGAGCCTAAGGGAAAAGGCACCCTTAGAAATTGTCCACTCAGATTTGTGTGGACCAATGGAAACGCCATCCTTAGCTGGCAACCAATATATTTTGACATTCATAGATGACTACACCAGAAATACATGGGTATATTTCTTGAAACAAAAGAGTGAAGTGTTTGAACAGTTCTGTGACTTCAAAGCTCTTGTTGAGAAGTAGAGTGAGCACTACATCAAAGTGCTAAGAACTAACAAAGGTGGATAATGCATCTCCAAAGAGTTCCTACATTTTTGTGGGGAGAATGGCATACATAATCAGTTTACCACAAGGTACACACCACAGCAAAACGGTGTTGCTAAAAGGAAGAATAGGACCATCATGGACATGGTCAAAAGTATGTTGAAGGAAAAACATTTGCCAAATGAGTATTGAGTTGAAGCTGTCAATTATGCAGCGTATATCTTGAATAAATGCCCAACCTAAGCTGTCATGAATAGAGTTCTAGAAGAAGCATGGAGTGGAACAAAGGAGTTTGTCACTCACATGAAAGTTTTTGGATGTGTGGCTTATGCACATGTCCCAAATCAATTAAGAAAGAAGCTTGACAACAAGGGGGAGAAGTGTATCTTTGTTGGATACCATGATGAGTCCATGGCATACAAACTCTATAATCCATCCACCAAGAAAGTAATAATAAGAAGAGATGTGAAGTTTATTGAAGAAGAAGCTTGGGATGGAAGCTTAGAGAAAATAGTGAATGTAAAGACATGTGTGTCTCACGAAGAACAAGAGGAAGGGACAACATCAAATAATCCCTCCTTGGTGGCTCCTCGTCCACCACCACAAGCACAACAAACCACACCACAAGCTGGAAATAGAACAACCTTGAGAAATCAAGTAGCGTATGCCTGGGTAAATTTTGAAATTTTTGATTTCTTGGCTTTTTAGTCTTGTCTGCCTGTGGAGACCTGTTCCTACAGTGTCTTTAGAGTCTTTGGATTGGGTTGGTAGTGGTTATTGGTCTTTTTTCTCTCTTGGTTGAAAACTGGCTTATTAGGCAAATCTTGTTTTTAGTGCTTGCATTTCTGGTTTGAGTACCAAGATCTCTTCCTAGAGATTCTTGGTTGTTCTGCTTCATCAGGATAGAGGGTTTCTGCTCATTTACTCTTTCCTACCTTTGTGTCTTGCTTTGCGCTTCGATTTTTTCCTGCTTTTGGTTAGTTTTCTTCAGTTCAGTTGACTAGGTCTTGTTGCAATTTTTGAAGAGTCTTTCTTGGTTCTTCGAAGTTTTTGTTTGCTGTAAGGTTGTACTATTCTTCTAGGCTGAGTTTCTTGTCTTCTCTTGCTCATATAAATCTTGCTACTAAAGTGGCACTATAATATTTGGAGCTTTGTTGAAGTTTTGCTTGAAATTCAGAGTTGTTTGGCTTGGAATTTGATAGTTTTCTTGGTCTCTTAGAGCTCTTCCTTTTTATAAAATTAAAAAGCTCAAAAAACATTTTGTTTTGTCATTTGCTTTTGTTTTGCATTTTTGTTTTCATTTTGTTACATATTTTGAAGCTTTGTTGAGATTTCTTGCCTTTGGTTTTTTTACTTGATTTTGGAAAGGAATTGTCATTGGTTTCTTCCTCTTGTTTCAAGCGATTTTGGTGTCTTTATATTGAGAGTTTATGCTTTTGAGAACTAGTTTTGTGGATAATCAAAAAGTGATAAAACTGAAGGATCTTTTGGAAATTTCTCTCTGCTTTAGTATATTTTGCATCTTAGAATTTGCATGCTCTTACTTATTTGCATCAGGTGCACTTAAGCATTTAGTCTTTTTCATATTTTTTGTGAGTGTGAAGTTTGTTATCTGAAAAGAAAAAAAAATTGTCTCGTAGAACCTTTGTAGAAATTTATTTTCATCGAAAGGAAATTACTGCATTTGCATGTAGTTTGGTTTTTATTAATTTCTTTTCTACGTCACAAAACACCACGAGTTTCATTTCCATATCCCTTTGACTTAATATAACAGCCGATTAAAATAAGTGTTATAATTTAAAAACAACTAGCAAGTTTTTATTAAGTGTCATACACCAACTAGCTAGGTTGTAGGGCCTTGGATTAGGAGAGTGGAGAGTTAACTATCCAAGGCCGCTCAAAGAAAAACATAGAAGTTGATTAATGGAGCGAAATCCAACTCCGTTAGGTGGACCGGGAAAGCTCTCCTCCAGAGAGTCAAGCACGAGGGGAAGTGAAGGCCGAGAAGAGAGATACCCCCTCTCTGATTTGCTGAATCTGACCTCAAGACCGTTCCGCCCGGCTTCTGACATGGATTGGTGCTCATAGTTGCCATTCCTAGGTTTCACATAGGTGACTGTGGGGGGGAATACCCGTGGTACCTGAGGCAGACGTCGTATGACTTCCAGCAGTACTTCTGGGGGGTGCCATTGCGAAGCTTGGGTACTTGTGCCGGCAAAGGTTGTTGTTAGGAGGTCGGCGTAACTGTTTCTGTCACCTTCGCTAGTAGGCCTGGGCCGTAATTATCCCAGACTACTTTCGGGAGGTCCTATTCTTCGCTTTCTTGTATTTTGGTGTCCGGTCCTAATCACCCGGAGTGGAAATACCTGAAGGCTGTTTGCTTGATTGTATCTCAAGGATTTTTTTTGTAGTGAGTGCTCTTTGCTCCTAGCTTGCCTAGCTTTATACTTTTTTGAGTCTAATTAAAATTTTTTAAAGTGGCTGATCAAGCGCCTCGTCGATCGAGGAGAATCCGGGGTTTATCTCCCGAGAGTCTAGAGCCTTCTTCAAGAAGGCGTAGGAGTAATTTAGCAGGTCAGTATCACCCTGTGGCGTCTGACGCAGTGGAGAGAGATCCTCCACAAGGGATTGAAGGTTTCATAGCTAGTTATGGTGTTGGTTCCGAGAGGAGCCTCCGCTCACCTCGAGAGTCTTATTTCCACAGGAAGAAGAAGTACAAGTAGAGGAAGTGTCTCAATCCTCTGAGTCACTTCCATCTCCTCTTCCTCCTTATTATCCGTTCGTTGTTGAATACATCGGACCTGATTAAGACAGACCAGAAGATCCTCTGTATTATTCATACCTTTCGATGGCCACGACTGGGAACGCGGCTTCTGCTGTGACTGCTGCAGGCATTCAGACTCCTGCTTCTGTTGAAGGAGGAGGCACTATTGCTATATCTTCGATTGCTTCTAGTACTGCTGTGTTTGGCTCTGGTTTCACCCAAGCACATGCTTCTTAATCTGGTCCCTTTAGTTTTGGAATGCCCACTAGTGGGATTCCTTCTTTTTCCTTTTCCGCTGCTGCAGTTGGATCTACACCCATGTCTTCCATGGCTAGTGGATTAGCTTCTTTTCAAGGGTTCCCCTTCAGAATTGGGCATATTCCTAGTTCAAATCCTTCTTTAGGGTCCTTTCCGTTTACTCCTCAGACTCAGAGTTTCAACCCTTGGTCTGGAGGTCAGAATTCGACTACTTTTACAGGATGGAACCCTGTATTCACTACAGCGGGGGCAGGGAATCAGTTTTATGCTGGTCACCAAAGGAATGTTTATTTCCCTTCGTTGAGTGCTTATCAGACCTTTTCCCCTCTTTTTAATGCCTGGAACCCCTATCAGGGGCTTTCCTCTTCATTTAATACTAG
The DNA here is from genome assembly GCA_034641835.2 of Pinus albicaulis. Lineage (NCBI taxonomy): Eukaryota > Viridiplantae > Streptophyta > Pinopsida > Pinales > Pinaceae > Pinus > Pinus albicaulis. Next base: position 854,370,043 of record CM076570.1, read on the forward strand.
GAGGGGGAACTGGTCCGGTCTTTAGTAACTCTGTGTTGGGAGGAGGTTCTTCTCCTTTTTCTACGAGTCCTTTTTGGAAACCTGGTGCCTCATCAAATCCAGGGTATTTTTTTCAGAATGTTGGGAATTCATCCTATCAAGGATGGAATCCTCAGGCTCCGCCTCGTTTACCTTTTCTGGCAACGTTAAACTTGCCAGATCTGTCGAAATTGACGAATGATCTGATCTGGTACAGTTAGGGGTGGCCTCCGGTTCCCACCAAACTTCCTTCACACATTCCAAAGTTTGAAGGTAGGAATGGAGAGGATCCGGCTGACCACATCACCACCTTCCATTTATGGTGCTCTTCTAACTCCCTGATCGACGATTCGATTAGGTTGAGATTGTTTCAACGCACCTTAACTGGAAGCGCTGCCAAGTGGTATGTTGAGTTAACTGGGGGCAGTTTTTCTACATTTGGAGAGCTAGATGTTACATTTCTAAATCATTTCCAGTTGCCCGTCCATTATGACGCCAGCACTGAACTCCTAGCTAATTTTAAACAGGACGACGCAACCCACATTTCTGATCATATTTAGGAATGGCAGAGAAGGAAGAGGCTTATTAAAGCTCATATTCCAGGAGAATTCCTTTTGGAATGGTTTCTGAAATCTCTGCAGTCAGACATTTCTAAGGATGTATCCCTCTCTGGGGTATTTTCTCAGGAACAGGCCATTTTTAGGGCCCAGCAGCTTGAATTGATATATTCTCAGTCTGGAGTCCTTCATAAATATTTGCCCAATGCTCCTCGCTCCAAATTAGATTTATCCAAAACTAAGCCTGGTCCTCATGGTGATGGACTTATTGGTTCGATCAATAATGGTGCAGCTAGCCTGCTTACTCAATTGTAGCAGTTGTCTTTGCAATCTGCTCCTTCTGGTCAGGTTGTGCCTGCTGAGTCATCACCTTCCCAATATTTGTCGGTAAATGCCATCCAAACTTCCGATCCCAAAGGAAATCAACAAGCCAAAGGGAAGAAGAAAGGACGGAATAATAGGAAAAAGGGCAAGAATGGGAAGGGTAATGCAAATAAAACCAACGAGCATGTTGGCGAGGGTCCAAAGGATAAAAAGAAAGTGAAGTTTCCATGCAATTTATGTACTGGAGACCATCTTACTCACCTTTGCCCTAAAATTCAGGATGCGCAGCGCTTGTTAGCTCAGCAGGGTTCTTCCAGTTCCCAGGCTATGTTGACAAACCCTTTTCCCCAAGGGCAATAGCTAGTTGTTGGCACGAATCAAAATACTGGGGCTTCCTCTGGGGGCACCCAGGAAGGGGAAATTCCATCAAACATATACATGATGTGTGCTCACGTGGATGTCGCTACGAGATCCCGTGATTATGGCGAAGAAGAGTCTTCAAAAGCTAAGGGTTCTCCTGACGCTACTGAGCCGCTTCATATTACGAGGCCTACTGTTGAGCTTATACCTCGAATGCCCAAAGCATCTACCAAGCATTCGATGATTAATCCAAATGCTAGGGCTGCCCAAAACTACTCTATTGTGGAAGATCTAGCGCAGATTCCTTGTGCCATGTTGGCTTTAGAGGTGCTCCAGTCTTGTCCAGCTCAGTGCCGTGCTTTGCTCACTGCTCTTGGCGCTGTCGATCCAAAGAACTCTCTTATGATTACGTTCAATATCACTAATTTTAAAAAGAGACTCCCCCATCATATGGCTTTTCATATTAAATCATCATACCTGAAATGAAATATTTTTCGGACGGTCGTTGATGAGGGTGCTTCCACATGTGTGATGTCTCTCACATGCTGGAGGGGAATTGGATCTCCCGCAGCTGTTCCATTTTCTACTCTTCTGACTGCATTTGATGGTCATTCTCACAGACCGCATGGTATTGTCCCAGCTTTGCCTATCTGTGTTGGGGGAAAAATTGTAAATATAGAGGTTGAGATAGTTGATGCAAGCTTGGACTACAACCTTCTGTTGGGGAGAAACTGGATTTCTAAGATGGATGCCATTGCATCTTCATTTTTTCGGATTATTTGTTTCCCTCAAGAAGGGAGGATTGTTACAGTGGACCAACTGGATTGTCCTCCTGTAGACCCGAATGCATATACTAACTCAACTATTCCAAAATTGGATAATACTAAGGCGCCTATTGAGAATTTAGGGGTTGGAATGTATTCTTCCTTGATGGGTACTTTTGATATTCCACCTCCTATGGTTCATATAAATGCAATTTCATCCTCCAGGGTTCCTCTTAGAAGAGAGTTCTTCAGAACTCATTATTTTTCGGACCCTTGGACCTTGCCTTCCCCTACCGCCACATTAGCGGAAGGTCAAGTGGGTGGAATGGCATTTCCGATGTCTGCAGCTGAGATTTCTTATTAGTCTATTGTTGACTCTGCACAGTCCATCCTAGCTCCTCTTTCACCGGAAGAGTTGGATGGAGATGTGGCTCCGACTTGGACACTTAGTTCTTCTTCTGCCCAGGATTGCCTTGATACCACTCTTCCATCTGAAGAGGCCATCCTGGAAGCTATGACTAGTATAGATATACTGTGGGATGATTTGCATCATCGGTCTTACTTTTTACCTGATTTGAGCGAAGTTGAAACGAGTTTTCCAAGTCCTCTGTCTCCTGGTCCTGTTCACCCAGTCCTGAACCCTTTAGCACCAACACAGGTATATGCTGAAGGGAACATGGCTGTGATTTCTCCAACTATCCCGGTGAACATCTCCAGGGATCCCAATGTTATTGAGAATGTCTTCATATGAGTTGAATGTTCCCCTGAAGAGATTTAGATCTATACCGATCTCTTTAAGGAGTATAGGGATGTATTCGCTTGGTCTCATGAGGAAATGCCTGGTATAGATCCATCTATTGTCCATCATGAGATCAAGACTTACGAAAACACTAAGCCGGTAAGGCAAAAACTTCGTCTGGTTAATCCTAGGAAGGCTGCAGCTATCAAAGCTGAGGTGGAGAAGCTGCTTAAGGCAGGATTCATTTTCCCTGTTCCTTTGATTGAATGGGTTTCAAACCCTGTTCCCATAGATAAAAAGCAAGGAACAATTCGAGTTTGCATCGATTTTAGAGACCTTAATAAAGCATGTCCGAAAGTTAATTACCCCACACCATTTACAGAATAGATCATTGATGAGTGTGTCGGTAATGAGATTTTCTCCTTCATGGACGGTTTCTCCGGATATAATCAGATTACTATCCGTCCTGAAGATCAACATAAGAGTACCTTTATTTGTCCCTGGGGTACTTTTGCATACAAGAAGATGCCTTTTGGTCTTAAAAATGTTGGGGCTACATTTCAGCGGGCCATGTCATATGCCTTCCACGACATCAAACAGATTATCGAGGCATATTTGGATGATTTAGCTGCTCATTCTCGAAAGAGGATGGATCATCTTGCTCACCTCCATCAAATATTTGAACGATGTCGTTTCTATAAGATTAGGTTGAATTCGAACAAGTGCGTTTTCGCGGTTACATCCGGTCGGTTATTGGGATTTATTGTGTCTAGAGAAGGGATTAGGGTAGATCCCTTCAAGGTTGAGGTAATACTTCAGTCGCCTCCCCCGTATTCTATTCGTAAACTTCAAAGTCTACAAGGAAAGGCTAATTTTGTTGGGAGATTTATCATAAATTATGCTGAAGTTATTAAGGGATTTATGAGATTGTTGAAGAAGGGAGTTCCATTTCTTTGGGATGACTTCGCTCAACGCTCATTCAATGCTTTGAAAAAAGCATTGACCTCTGCTCTTTTATTGAGTCCACCTAATTATAGCATGGATTTCCTTTTGTATCTAGCAGCAGCAGAATCTACTATTGGTATGGTTCTGGTTCAGGAAGATGATGCTCTTGCAGAGCATGTTATATACTATCTTAGTCGAGGATTGGTAGATCCTGAGCTCTGGTATACTCCGATAGAAAAGTTAGCTTTAGCAGCAGTTCATGCTGTGCAGCGACTCCGGCATTACATTATTCTACGAAAAACTTATGTTTTGGCAGCAGCCAATCCATTTCAATTTGTCCTCAGTAGGCGAGTGATTGGGGACAAATACAACAGATGGATTGTGATTTTGCAGGAATTTGATCTTGAGTTTATGTGTGTCAAGTCCAAGAAATCATTGGTTTTCGCAGAATTGATCTCCGAGTTTCCCTGCAGGGAAGAGATAGTCTATGATGAATCCTTCCCGGATGAACATTTGTTTCTTCTCTCTCCATAGGATCCTTGGTATGGAGATATAATTGTGTATCTTCAGACTGCGAAGTTTCCCTCTACTTTTTCGAAAGATGAGCACCGTAAGTTGCGTCACTTGGATAAGAATTACTTGATCATTGGTGATGCTTTATACCGTCGAGGGGTTGATTCAATCCTGAGACGTTGCTTAACTCTCGAAGAAGTTGAGGCTGTGCTGACTGATTGCCACAGTGGAGCTTGTGGTGGTCATTTATCTGGGCTTGTTACAGCCCAAAAGATCTTGCGTGTTGGGTACTTTTGGCCTTCGATTTTCAAGGATTGTATGGAGTTGGTCAAAAAGTGTCATCCGTGTCAATTTTATACTCGAAAAATGCGTGCTCATCCAACTCCGCTTTTTCCAGTCATTACTGTCGGTCCCTTTACAAAGTGGGGTATTGATTATACTACTTGTAACCCGCCTTCAGCTAAAGGTCACAAGTACATTATTGTAGCAGTAGACTACTTTACGAAGTGGGTCGAGGCTATGCCTACTTTTGGGAATGATGGTGAGACTGCAGCTCTCTTTCTTTTCAACCAGGTTATTGCTCATTTTGGTATTCCTAGAGAGATTTTCACTGATCATGGCAGTCATTTTCAGAATAGCATGATGGCTGAGTTGGCTCTAAAATTGGGTTTCCGGCAGGAGCATTCATCTCCGTATTATCCTCAAGCCAATGGGCAAGTGGAAGCCGTGAATAAATCCTTGAAGACAATTCTTCAAAGGACAATCGATAAAGCTCGATCCAACTGACATATCATGCTATATCCGGCACTTTGGGCATACATGACGTCAGTGAAAACTGCAACTGGCTTTACTCCATTTCAGCTAGTTCACGGGTTGGAATCCATATTTCCCATTGAATGTGAGATTCCTTCTCTTAAGTTAGCTGTTGAACTTCTTCCTGACACTTCTAGACTTGAAAAACGTCTCCTTCATCTGGAAAATCTCGATGAGCAGCGTCGAGATGCCGACACAATGAATGAATCACATAAAAACTGAGTTAAAGTTCAGTAAGATAAAGCGGTCAAACCTAGGGTTTTTTCGGAAGGTGACCTTGTTTTGTTCTATGCCCAAGAAAAAGATGCCTTGGGGGCAGGAAAGTTTAAGTCTATGTGGTATGGCCCCTTTATCGTTAAAAAATTCCTTAAAAAAGGAGCATATACCTTGGTTGATTTTGAAGGAAACGAGTTGCCGGAGCCCAGAAATGGGCTCTATTTGAAAAAGTATTATGCCTAGGCTTCGGCCTGACATTTTGATTTTGTATATAGTAGTTTTACTTTGTACATATCTAGTTGTTTTTCGATATTTGATGGGATGATGATGTTTTGATCTGCTTTGGCAGGTTGTGTCGGATGTCATGAGTCATTTTGGTTTCGCTGATGGTGCTAGTAGACACACCTGGAACTTAGCTTCCGTGGCTTGGGTGCTTCATTATCCATTCGGTCAGCTGTTAGTATCAAGAGGGGTCTGCATTGGTCCTGCTTCCAATAATGTAGCAGAATACACTGCAGTTATTTATCTACTCTCGGACGCAATATCTTTGGGTGTTGATTCGTTGGTAGTTTTCTTGGACTCTCAGCTAGTGGTGTCGCAGCTGAACAATACTTATCGGGTTCGAGATCCGTTTTTACTCCGGTTGTTCTTGAGAGTACGTTTGTTACAAAGATCATTTCAATTTTTAACTTTCATTCATATTCCTCGAGCTGAAAATTGGATGGCAGACTCATTAGCTAATCAAGCAATTGATTGGCATATTAATAATTCCATACAATAAAACTTAATCATCAAAAGCATCATACATTTTTATACATTTGTCACATCACATCAAACATTGCTGTATATATATCATCAGAGTTTTCAAAAAAATATACAAAATTTGGATCCATAAGTTATACAAAAAATTGGGCTTAGGCCCGATCATGTTCAGTCTCAAAAAATATACAGTCATCTGATACATCATATCTATCTACTCCTGAGGTCCCTGCCCAGAAGTTGTGAACCTATAGAACACAATCGCGGTGGCGACTCGGCAGAATAACCATACCCAGTCACGGGGTACTCCTACCACCCGTCTCTAGATGGCTTCAGGTAGATCTTCCACTGCAGCCATAGGTACCTGGCGGGTTAACCCCTCCAAGTTCCTCTATACAGCCTGGAGGGTTCTGTCTGAATCTACTGTATCCACCTCACCCCTGCGACGTTTATGTCATGGGTAACCCTCAGGTCGAACTTGTCCAATATCTGTTTCATGATCATTTTAAAATTGTAAGTCATTTTGAATCCAATCAAAAACATGTTTGTTTTCCACATTTTTTCACATATATTGAAAAAGTCCAAAAAAAATATATAAGTCAAAAAATTGCAAACTTACCGACTGTGCCCCATGCTGCACCTGGTGGAAGGACAAGGTCTGGATCGCCTCGGAAATCCATCCCGGCATAGGGATAGTCTTCCACAACGATGATTTTTTCTCCCCACCAAAGGAAGAACTCATAATCCCAAGTGGTTGGGGGAACTTCACTTCCCCCCAATCTCTTCATCAAGTCAGCCCATCGGGCAATTCTTGGGTCTCTCGGGCTGCTGATAGAAGAGATCACTTTGGGTCTCAGCCCAAGAATCTTCTTGAAGAAGAATGTCATCAAGATTGTACCATATCCAAAATGTTTTGTCTTTGCTTTTCGGATAGAAGTCAATTGTTGCTTCATGTTCATCAGTAGAGCCATGCACCAATCATATACATGAGTTAAGCATTCCACTGCTATACTCATTTGAGTCCTGGATGCCTAGTGTAGGGAAGCAGACCCCGCTACCTTGCCAATGGTAAAAAGGAGGATTTTCATGTGCAAGTCTCTTAAATCTTTGATCGCAATTTGAGTTCCAACTTTCTTGGAACCCTCTACGCAGTAGACGTGGATGTAATCTTCCACGGTTATCCCTCCCAAAGGCTTACCATGCAATTCTACTGGCTCCCCTCTCCGGGAGAGTCCAGTAATAAAATATATATCTTCCACCTCGATGCATATGGGCATCTGATCTATAATGAAGTAGTCTTCTTCCGGTTCCCAATAATTCACAAGCATTTCGAGCAAACGGACGTTACTCTTCATATTTGGCATTTTGAAAAACTTGAGAAATCCGCAATTTCAAAGAATATTGAGTGATACTCTGTCCTGCATGACTTCATGATCAATGGCACTGTGTTCACGCTCTCTCCAAGATATATTCATCCTACAAAAATTCAATAATTCGTTCATTAGCTACGCATTTTTTTCATTTTGGGTTGTGCATACGCGACTTGCTTTGTACACAGTCGCGTGTATACGTGACTTGGTCATTATAAACCCGCGTATGTGCAAACCCGTGATTTTTAACAAATGATTCCATGGTGAAAATTCCTAATTTTTAACTTATGAACGGACAAAATGAATAACAAGGATGAATTAAGAGCTTATCTGACAAATTCGGTGAAGTTTGACGGTTGATTGCTCCGGTTTTGACGAAAGAGGCTTTTTCTCCAGAGCACTTTTTCCCAAATTAGCAATGTAACAATGAACCAAATATGAGGTAACTTGTCTATTTATGCCCAAAAAGTTTAAAATTTTTGCAAAAATTTGTTATGCTTATTTTTTCAATCTATCTTAAGTTGCATAACCCGGATGCTTGGAAGTGCCTAGATTGGTATATTTTCAGGTACATTTTGACGAATTTGAGATTTTTCCCAATTTTTGATCCATGAATGTTGACCTGTCATGGAAGGTATATGATCTTCACTGGCATATAGGTTAGGGAATCCACTTTCCATTGCAGTTTTCATACTAGCCTCCATTCTGATCACTTGCCATAGGGTCAATCCCATTAGTTCATGAGTATTACACCCATTTCACTCGCCGATTATTTAATCATGACTTGTTGGTAGAGCCTTCCTTTACATGGGCTTCTTAGTTAGTTCCTCGCTATCACTTGTTTCCCATGATACGTTTTATGTAGGCTCGGGAGTCCTCTTTAGTCCCGCCATGACTTATGTGTTGAAGTTTCATTCTTCTTCTTCCTCACTATCATTTTTCTGGCTATTACTCTAGAGGCTCCCTGGTGTTGTTGAGTTGTATTACTGCATTGCATATTGGCTACTTGTTTATCCTGGCCTTTAGCCGGCTTCATTTGGACTCCATGTTTAAGCCAACTTTTGACCTTGTCTATCTGTACAAGTTAACCATTGTATGCACTTAGCTATCACGACTTGACACCCTCTTTACCCATGGATGGAACATTCCTTTGAGTATCACTTACCAGTTTCCGCCACCTTGCATTGAGCATAGGATCGTTCCAATCCTAGGAACTAGTGCATATGTTTCTTGATACTCGTTCTATCCATTGTACCATAGCATTATTTTATTCTTTTTCAGGCTTATTATATGAAAAAGACAAAAAAATCAAATATAACAAAAAGAGCGGGAACGGGATGCAACTTCATAATTTGATGGTAGTACAGTGTTAGTTTTTGGCCCTTGAACAAAGCACATACACTTATATATTTCCTTCATTTGGGATGGTTTTAGTTTTGACCTAGGTTCAGCCTTTGCCTTGTTTCACTGGTCAGTCCTCCCCCAGTTGGTTATCTCTTCCAATCATATGGAGAGTTTTTTTTTGCCTCCTGCATAACAGACTTGTTAGGGTCAGTCTGTTTAGCCCTCTGTCAGAGATCAAAAGCTCTTTTTGCATTTCATTTTTTAGGTGTTTCATCTATTCCAGTCTAGTTTCACTCCGTTAGGAAATATATAATCTGATGGAAGGGCTTAGTTTTCTTGTACTGCAAGCAGCTGGTATGGTAAAAACAGAGTATCAAATTCTTGGAATTTTAGAGCTGAGAGACAGAAGTGCCTGTATCGCTGTCTATGGTGATTCAAATTATCTAGATACTAGCCATATGGTGATAAATTGCTACTGGCTTCTAGGAAACTTCTAGATTTGACTAGCCAAAACATTCAAGATTCCATGTTATTTGTACCATCAAGCAGAGTAGCTTCTCTTCTGGTTAGGGATGGAGCTCTCCAATTCGTTGAGAAAATGTCAATCTTTCAACATATTCATCAATGATAAACTGTGAACTTGTATGTAGAAATGATGCTTGTTTTGAAATATTGGGTGCAAATGGTTATGACTCACATGCGACTTGGAGAAACAGAAAACCTCCAAAGATTCCAAATATATTCTTAGTCTAATGCAGGTGATGTAAAGAAATATCCTTTGCACTTGGAGAAGTCGAATTGCAAAGTTGGAGGCCAAACAGTGATTGAGGGAGGCCGACTGTGTCAGTTTAAGGTGCGCGCGGCGCATTGGTCATGGGTGCAGCGCACCCACACAAGCGCGGCGCATAGAGCTGGATTCCACTGTGTTAATTTATAAGAGCACGGCGCATCTAGCCTGCGCCGCGCATTGGGCTGGAGTGCGGCGCACAGGTCCAGAATATTATGAGGCTTCTATTGTTGGAACATCGACTATCAGAAGAGCATTTAGATGCCATTTGGGCTGCTAATGAAAGGCCGGACCAGTTTGATGCGGTGAAAGCCAATGTCTTTGACCTTATTGCTGATTTAGCTTGGTCATTTTCAGACAAACAGTTGGATAGTCTCTTTGGCAGGTTGAAGCATGTTCAGGGTCGATCCACAGGTGACATTATTAAAATCCTTACCTTCTTGAAGAAACTTGCACGAAGTGACAACAAAGGAATTATGGACGAAATATTACTTGAGTTACTGTGGAACATGATGTATATGGGAGAAGCACCTAGTGAAGTACTTGGGTCTGGAGCATTTACTGAAAATCCTTTGTCACTATATCTCAGTTGATCGGGCAAATCAAGATGTTTACATTTTACGATGCCTTGCAAAGGTGAAGGCTGGGGAATCTGTCATTCCATCACTTAGGCTTCTGTGAGACATTATATGGCTCGATAATGAGAAACCCTTTTACAAGGGTCAGGTTTCTCAACAGATGCGCCTGCAGCAGCTAATTAATGATCATAACTTGATTGATCTAGTTGTAAGCAGTCTTGTGCAGTATGTTGCTATGCCACATATGGCCTGTAGTACAAGGACACCTAATTCTAAAACTTTATATGGTAAGTTGAATCATGATGAAAACATCAAGGAGAGGCTTAGTTTTCTTCAGTTTTCACTCCAGTCTGGAGCTATTTGTTTGCCATAGGAATCTGCTGAGAAGTTATGAAATTGTCTAGTTGAACTGCAGACGTGTAACGCAGATGGGAAATGGCGTTTTGTTGTTATGAAAGTAAAACTTATTTTTTCAAATTGAAAACTACAAAATAGAAAAGCGGAGGGTTCCTTTGACATTGACCTGCCAGATGCTGAAAAGGGAAAACATGTGTACACGTGTTCCTCCTGAGCTACGTGGTTATTTCCATATTGGGCACGTAAAAGGCTGATTTTTCAAATCGATACTTTGCTTAGAGGTACAAAGGGGGCTTAATCATACGCTTTGTTGAAATGAAATCCTGCTAAACAGAGTAGTGAATTTGTTGAGAACGTTCTAAATTATTTGAATACACTCGGTATCAAAGGAGCCCACATATACCTCAGATTATTTTCCGCAGTTAATTGAGATGGCTAAGAAACTAATATGTAGATGATATATCCCGAGAGCAGAAGCATAAAGATAGGAACGAATTTGCCTATTTTTATCCTCAGTCATTATTTCATGGGATCCTTGCTCCAGATTTTGTCCTTTAATGGGTCATCAGATAAATTCAGATGGAGCGTTGTTCTGTCTTTAGAAAAGATGATTGGTTCTTTGCTTTTGTTTGTTAATAGTGATTAAACAGCGCCCTATTTTTATCAGTTTGTTATTATACCTTTGAAGGTATTTATTGTAGTGTAAATAATTTTGTTGGGAGAGGTGTGTGGGAGGAATAACAGAGAGTTTCATTGTACAGTTTAACAGAGAAATAATGAAAGGATGCAGCTATGGTTCATAAGATCCCTGTGGTGTGAGTTTAGCGAATGTTTTTTCTTTTTATCTCATATGTATCTCGTTATGTTTTTCAGTTCATTCATAATCGTTTCAAGCTGAATGCTTTTGCAGTAGGAGAGGTAGAATCCAATTTGTTGCTCTGCCTTGGGAAGCGTTCAGGATTTGTGTATTTTATTCTGTTGGAAAGGATTCATTGTTTAATGCCCTTTTCAACTTTCTTCAACAGTCTTTACATTCCACATTATTTTAAATTTAATTGTTAAACTTCACTCCTATCTTGCCTTATGGAATAATCTGTGCCTTTGATTAAATCACTGCTCTTGCTGTCTTTGCCCCATATAGCCCAGAAAACCCAGTCATTTATTAAAAACCTCATTCATATCTATTTACTAACCTAAAATCAGTTCCCATTTTAAGTCATCTCGCACTCTATTGCTCATTTTATCGAGATAGACCCGGAGAGAGCCCTCTCCTGTCCTCGTAGGGCTAGCTACGAGGCTGAGCTTGGTTTGATGTTGCCTCGAGTTTTGCCTTCTTTAGCCTAAGGTAGATTCGAGCGCTAACATAGTGGCGACCATACTGGGGAAGATGTTTGCGTGTGAAAGTAACACTTGATTTGTAGATTGTCTTGCCCCGGTAAGTGTATCAGGTTCAGATCTAATCGTTGATGGTGAACAACGATCAGACATCATAAGGCTGGAATCATTCACCTGGCGACTTCATTCACTGAAAAATCTAGAGATCAATGCTTCATGGTGAATTCACTGTAGAAAGATCAGTAGCTTTGAGATTTTCAAGATGGATCGGGTTGCAAGAAGATATGCTCCCATGAGCCAAGATCACATTCCAGGTTTTCCAAATAAGATGCCGAAGGTAGATTGGTCAAGGAATCTGCCTACGTTTAAAGATGATGGTAAGAAGGATGCTGCTTTACATCTGGTTAGATTTCACATGCATATTCGCAAGTTGAAGGTGGATTTTCTTGAATATTGCTTGATGAAGATATTCCGGGACACTCTGGAAGGTGAAGCCCAATCTTGGTATGAAAATTTTCTGCCGGTCTGTATTTACTGTTTAAAGGATTTTCATGCCCTGTTCATTGAAAGATATCAAGCGTCTTATCCATCATTAAATTTAGTTCATGACTATTGCAAACATGCCTCTATTTTTATTGAAAGCCTTGAGAAATATTATAAAGATGATAATTTCATGGGTGATGAGATCATGGAAGCCCTATATGAGAATCCATTTCAGCAGCATAAAGACGATCATGAAAATTTGTAGCAGGATCAAGATCTTAGTACGGTGGAAGATGAAGGAATTTTGCATCTTGACAGTCAACAGGAATTACATGAAATGGATCAGTAGTATGAGGAAAATCTGTATACTCCTTCAATTGAAATCAATGAAGACAATCACTGTATGAGGCAAAGAAAACAAAGGGTATTATCTCCTCTATCTGAAGATGAGATAGATCAACTCTTGAACGGTCATGTTCCAGCTCAAGTTAACACAGATCTGCAGTGTGCACATGGTCAAGAAGGTGATGGTGGAACTTCTTCCTTTTCTGAAAAGGATGACAGTCCTGTAAGAAACTTTATAGATCAGCAGGTTGAAGATGTCTATATGGATGAAAGTGATGAAAGAGAAAGTATCATTTCAGATCTGTCTAATGAAGAAGACAACATGCAGGGAAGTCAAGTTTCAATTTCAGAATGTGATAATGTCCAGTCAGCTACTTCGGATTCAGATTCAGATCATGATGACCAAGAATACCTTGTGCTGAATCCCATCAAGGAGAATTTTGTTGTTGAAATCATCTGGGATGAAGAAGACACAGTTATGGATCCAAATGTTCTCAGTTCATTAGAACACAGCCTGCATGAGGAGGTAATTCAGTCAGTTCATGAAAAACAAGATGGGATCTTCATTCAAGTAAGTGAAATAGTTCCATTGGATGAATTTATGGTAGATGATAGAAATGTCATGTTTGAGTATCAAGAATGAGCTGAAGTTTCTTTTCTTATGATTGATGAATGTAATGAGAATATGGCTGTTATATCATATGAAGATGACCTACAATACATTCAGACTGTAGGAGATCAGAACATTCAGGACTCCCTTTCAGATTCCTCTTCATATGTTTCATGTGTTGAAATGTTTTTACAAGAGGAGATATGCTCATCTACCTGTTCAGAGTTTTTTGAAGCCTAGGAACATATTTTTACTGAAGTACATGATGAAGGAAGATCAAAATTAGAAGCAAAAGACACCTTGTTCTTTCAGCAGGAGGTAAATCTTCATGTTTTTCAGGATCCAATGGCATATTTGTTGTAATCAGCAGTGAAAGTGATTATTGTTGTATTCAGTGATGAAGGAGATCATGGTAAATTATGTTTTTTGATGCCCAGTTACCAGTATTTGTTGTTGACCAGGAGATTTGATCAGGGGAATCAATCAAGAAGGCATCTGCTTGATTGGTTACATTGGCATTATGATATAGTTTGATGGTATATTGTCTTGTAAGAAACACAGGCGGTTATGTACTGCCAGCAAGCTTTAAGTTTTAAGTTCAGGTCTTAGTCATTTTGAGTCATTTGCCGAGTTAGTTTTCAGTCTTTTCATTCAAGTTTCAATCAATAAATGAGTCAAAATCTTGTATGGTTTGTTGAAATAATGATTCCATAGCCCAATGGATGGAGGCACTGTCTGCTCTCCCAAAGATCTGCAGTTCTTGGCAACTCCACGGAGCGGCAGCCGCCATCCCCATTGGAGCCAATGTTAGGGTCAGTCTATTTAGCCCTCTGTCAGAGATCAAAAGCTCTTTTTTCATTTCATTTTTTAGGTGTTTCATCTATTCCAGTCTAGTTTCACTCCGTTAGGAAATATATAATCTGATGGAAGGGCTTAGTTTTCTTGTACTGCAAGCAGCTAGTATGGTAAAAACAGAGTATCAAATTCTTGGAATTTTAGAGCTGAGAGATAGAAGTGCTTGTATCGCTATCTATGGTGATTCAAATTGTCTAGATACTAGCCATATGGTGATAAATTGCTACTGTCTTCTAGGAAACTTCTAGATTTGACTAGCCAAAAAATTCAAGATTCCATGTTATTTGTACCATCAAGCAGACTAGCTTCTCCTCTGGTTAGGGATGGAGCTCTCCAATTCGTTGAGCAAATGTCAATCTTTCAACATATTCATCAATGATAAACTGTGAACTTGTATGCAGAAATGATGCTTGTTTTGAAATATTGGGTGCAAATGGTTATGACTCACATGCGAATTGGAGAAACAGAAAACCTCCAAAGATTCCAAATATATTCTTATTCTGATGCAGGTGATGTAAAGAAATATCTTTTGCACTTGGAGAAGTTGAATTGCAAAGTTGGAGGCCAAACAGTGATTGAGGGAGGCCGACTATGTCAGTTTAAGGTGCGCGCGGTGCATTGGTCATGGGTGTGGTGCACCCACACAAGTGCGGCGTATAGAGCCGGATTCCACTGTGTTAATTTATAAGAGCGCGGCGCATCCAGCCTGCGCGGCGCGTTGGGCTGGAGCGCGATGCACAGGTCCAGAATATTATGAGGCTTCTATTGTTGGAACATCGACTATCAGAAGAGCATTTAGATGTCATTTGGGCTGCTAATGAAAAGCTGGACCAGTTTGATGCGGTGAAAGCCAATGTCTTTGACCTTACTGCTGATTTAGCTTGGTCATTTTTAGACAAACAGTTGGATAGTCTCTTTGGCAGGTTGAAGCATGTTCAGGGTCGATCCACAGGTGACATTATTGAAATCCTTACCTTCTTGAAGAAACTTGCACGAAGTGACAACAAAGGAATTATGGCCGAAAGATTACTTGAGTTACTGTGGAACATGATGTATATCGGAGAAGCACCTGGTGAAGTACTCGGGTCTTGAGCATTTACTGAAAATCCTTGGTCACTATATCTTAGTTGATCGGGAAAATCAAGATGTTTACATTTTGTGATGCCTTGCAAAGGTGAAGGCTGGGGAATATGTCATTCCATCACTTAGGCTTCAGCGAGACATTATATGGCTCGATAATGAGAAACCCTTTTACAAGGGTAAGGTTTCTCGACAGATGCGCCTGCAGCAGCTAATTAATGATCATAACTTGATTGATTTGGTTGTAAGCAGTCTTGCGCAGTATGTTGCTATGCCGCATATGGCCTGTAGTACAAGGACACCTAATTCTAAAACTTTAGATGGTCAGTTGAATCATGATGAAAACATCAAGGAGAGGCTTAGTTTTCTTCAGTTTGCATTGCAGTCTGGAGCTGTTTGTTTGCCATAGGAATCTGCTGAGAAGCTATGAAATTGTCTAGTTGAACTGCAGACGTGTAACGCAGATGGGAAATGGTGTTTTGTTGTTATGAAAGTAAAACTTATTTTTTCGAATTGAAAACCACGAAATAGAAAAGCGGAGGGTTCCTTTGACATTGACCTGCCAGATGCTGAAAAGGGAAAACATGTGTACACGTGTTCCTCTTGAGCTACGTGGTTATTTCCATATTGGGCACGTAAAAGGCTGCTTTTTCAAATCGATACTTTTCTTAGAGGTACAAAGGGGGCTTAATCATACGCTTTGTTGACACGAAATCCTGCTAAACAGAGTAGTGAATTTGTTGAGAACATTCTAAATGATTTGAATACACTCGGTATCAAAGGAGCCCACATATACCTCAGATTATTTTCCGCAGTTAATTGAGATGGCTGAGAAACTAATATGTAGATGATATATCTCGAGAGCAGAAGCAGAAAGATAGGAACGAATTTGCCTATTTTTATCCTCAGTCATTATTTCATGGGATTCTTGCTCCAGATTTTGTCCTTTAATGGGTCATCAGAAAAATTCAGATGGAGCGCTGTTCTGTCTTCAGAAAAGATGATTGGTTCTTTGCTTTTGTTTGTTAATAGTGATTAAACAACGCCCTATTTTTATCAGTTTGTTATTATACCTTTGAAGATATTTATTGTAGTGTAAATAATTTTGTTGGGAGAGGCATGTGGGAGGAATAACAGAGAGTTTCATTGTACAGTTTAACAGAGAAATAATGAAAGGATGCAGCTCTGGTTCATAAGATCCCCGTGGTGTGATTTTATCGAATGTTTTTTCTTTTTCTCTCATATGTATCTCGTTATGTTTTTCAGTTCATTCATAATCGTTTCAAGTTGAATGCTTTTGCAGTAGGAGAGGTAGAATCCAATTTGTTGCTCTGCCTTGGGAAGCGTTCAGGATTTTTTTATTTTCTTCTGTTGGAAAGGATTCATTGTTTAATGCCCTTTTCAACTTTCTTCAACAGTCTTTACATTCCACATTATTTTAAATTTAATTGTTAAACTTCACTCCTATCTTGCCTTATGGAATAATCTGTGCCTTTGATTAAATCTTTGCTCTTGCTATCTTTGCCCCATACAGCCTAGAAAACCCAGTCATTTATTAAAAACCTCATTCATATTTATTTACTAGCCTAAAATCAGTTCCTATTTTAAGTCATCTCACACTCTATTGCTCATTTTATCGAGATAGACCCGAAGAGAGCCCTCTCCTGTCCTCGTAGGGCTAGCTACGAGGCTGAGCTTAGTTTTATGTTGCCTCGAGTTTTTCCTTCTTCAGCCTAAGGTAGATTCTAGCACTAACAAGACTTATACAATGTCACTTTTTACTGCCATGGTCATCACGAGTCGTGCTTTTGTTCAAGGGAAGTCTAACCAGAGTCAGCCATTCTGCGGTGTCTCTTGAATCATTATTGAGTCAGCCTTCCCAGTCTGGTCAGTATCTTGTTCTATCACATTAGATGTTTTGGTCTTCTGCTCGTGCTGGTTTGAGAAGGTCTCCATTGACTTCTCGCTGGCAGGTTTGTCTCTTATCTTCTACGACACATTTCTCTGAGAGAAAACCTAGAGCCGCACCCTGGCCCTATTTCCATCATTGATAGATGACCTTGTGCTCAGCATTTGATCATCATTATGGGTCTTTGACTGAGTGGTTTCCCCTGTGTTCGATGTCAGCATACATTATCACACTTGGGATTCGTGCAGTACCTTGATTTCCATTTGACCCTATTGGTGGATATCTCGCCTTTATGTCAGCCTTCATTATTGGTTGGTCCAGAGGGTTTCTTCCGTGCGCTAGCTTCATCTTGTGCATGTCTGAAACGTACTTCGGTTTGGTTCCGTCACTCTACTTCATCTGATTCCTTCCAAATCTTGGCCTGCGGGTTACACTCGAGCTGGACTAATGTGGGATGCCTTAATGCCTTCCTTCTAGCAGATCTTTTCCCATCAACTCCAACTCATTGCTCTGGGAATAAGATCTAGAGTCCTTTTTTCAGTACCTTAGGGTTTTTCGTCATCAGTGGCAGACTCTTTGGTATCGACAGTGGGGATTCATCATTGCCTCCTGATTGGTAGATTCTTTCAAGTGTTTGACTTTAACTCATTTATTCGCACTTGTTAGATTGTACTGGGGCACCTTGGCACTCATTTTCATTATTGGTGGGTTGTCTTGTGTTGGTTAACGATATAAATTATTGACTGGTAATCCAACGATTTCTCACATGGTCGACTTCAGCTCATTTATTCCCATTGTGTAGAATTGTGTCGTTGTGATCGGTGAAGACCTCGGGTTGCTTCAGTATTTCTCGGTTCACTTTTGACAGTCCATTCAGTTTCTAACAGTAATGTCGTTCACCCTTATATGTTGCAGTGTCAGTACAGCGGCATCCTATATGTTGGCTCCCGAGTTGCGTGATTGTACCGTTTATTCCACTTTTTATGATTTGGTAATTGGAGATTCAGTTACTTATATGATCAGACATCCAGTTTCAGCATCATTGATCAACTTTCTATATGTGATACTTAGACATTGATTCTGGCTTGTATTTCTGGGCCATGCTCAGATGATTCATTGTGTACTTTCAGTTCAGCTATACTTGTATACGTTTTTTATTTATTCTGTACTTTCGATATGATGTATTTTTAACTGAGCATGGGTATTCCCGCCTCAGCATGAGTTGACTCTCTGTTTTCTTTCATTGGTTTTTGGCAGGCTGAAATCTGGTGAAGTCCTCTCTTGTCCTTGCGAAGTTCTTTCTATGTGCATAATACATTTCGGCCATCATGTACCCCTTTTGACCTCATATATTAGGGGGCATCTGTTATAGCATCATTTTTCACCCTCATGTGATTCATGATTGTCTCTATGGCCTTGGGCACCCATTCCCATAGACTTGAACAAAATTCATAAAAAATAGTGTTAAAAATCCCATACGCGGGTATGCCCAGAAATTTCCGCATGTATACGCGAGTCCACATGTACTTTTCCGCGTATGCCATTAAAATCATTAAAAATATATATATAAATTCCCTATTTTCGGGCTGGGTTGATGGTTACTCCAGTAGTTCAACCACCCCAGTACGTGGCCAACTGTTTCCAACTGATTGAAACTACTTTGAGGGAGTATAAAATCCCCTCATGTGTATGGCCTAAGGGAGAGGGAAATTTTATAGATATTATACTCTGTTGGAATCCCAATTCAAGTCTGAATTCCCCTGCCTCCTGCACTTTCCCAGATTTTTACAGGAAACCCTTGTTTCCTGGAGATGTCCATCCATTTATATGCCATCTCGAGTGCGCAAGTCTTGAAAGTATCTTAGTGAGGCAAGGGCAGGACAGATCCAGACAACGGTCTGTTTGAAGATCATGGAAGGATTTAGGTGATCTCTCCACTTTTTATTTCTGTACATGCTATTCGCAATAATGAAGAACCATCTTGTTCCTGAACTTATGTGTTAATATCTATTTGCATATGTGAAAAGATTGATTATTAGGCATTTATTATGGTTTATATAATGTTTCACATGGATTACACTAACGTTTAGGAGAAATATATGCTGTACAACTAGTTTTCCGTGCACGTTCTTTCTTGTTTTTCAGGTTGAAGAGGAAGAAGGGTTGCTGGGGGTTTGGACCTCGCGGGATCTACATCGAACATAGGACTATGGGTGAGTTCTACTATCATTGTTATCTATTTTTTAGCATTCGAGTGTGGTTGTGTGTGAGTCCTTCTGAATAGCATGCCCTGATCTGTGGAGGTTTTGACCCAACAAACCTCTAGGGTGTTTTTCCCCGAAACAAGAGGTAAATGATAATGTTGGTCTGAACTCATTATTTTATTTTTATTGTCATGTTGATGACCCAATTCATTTTTAAGAAGCTGTAAAAGAAGAAAAATGGATTGAAGCAATGAACGAAGAGGTTGGTGCAATAGAAAAGAGTAATACATGGGAGTTAGTGGACCTCCCTAGAGGTAAAGAAATCATTGGAGTGAAATGGGTTTACAAGACCAAAATAAATGCTAAAGGCAATATTAAAAGGCACAAGGCGAGACTTGTTGTCAAAGGCTACAAGTAGCAACAAGGAAGAGACTATGAAAAAACTTTTGCATCGGTTGCAAGAATGGAAATGGTAAGAGCAGTGTTGTCCGTAGCAACACAACATAAGTGGAAAGTTTACCTAATGGATGTGAAATATACATTCCTAAATGGAGTGTTGAAAGAAAAGGTATATTTTGAACAACCTCCAGGCTATGAGATTGAAGGCCAAGAGCACAAAGTATGCAAGTTGAAGAAATCTCTGTATGGGTTGCAGCAAGCACCGAGAGCATGGTACAGTAGGATAGATGCTTACCTGACTGAAAATGGATTTGAGAAATGTGATGGAGAACCCACACTCTACATAAAATAAAATGATGGTAATATTATTATTGTTTTTTTATATGTAGATGATTTAATCTTTACTGGCAATGAAGTTTCTCTCATTGTTGATTTTAAAGCAGTCATGAAGAGTGAATTTAAAATGACCGATTTGGGTTTTTTGATATATTTTCTTGGAATAGAGGTAGAGAAAAATGAAAATGGGATTTTTATTTCCCAAGAAAAATATGTTGAAGAAGTGTTGAAAAGATTCAACATGAAGAACAATAAGGCAGTTGTAACTCCAACTGTCATGGGGTTAAAATTGAGCAAAGAAGACAGCATCAAGGAATTTGATCCAAGTTTGTACGAGAGCATAGTTGGTAGCCTCATGTATTTGAATGTAACTAGGCCTGATATTATGCATGTTGTGAGTTTAATTTCTATATTTATGGAAAGGCCAAAGGAAACACATTGGCAAGCAGCAAAAATAATTCCGAGGTATGTAAAAGGAACAAAAAGGTATGGTATTTTATATACACCTTCAAAAAATTTTGAATCGATTGGATATACTGACAGTGATTGGGCTGGAAGTATAGATGATAGGAAAAGCACCTCTGGATATGTTTTCCATGTGGGATTAGGAGCCATTTCATGGGCTTCTAAGAAATAGCCAATAGTGGCTTTATCAATAGCAGAGGTAGAGTATGTGGCAGCTACAACAGCAGCATGTCAAGCAGTATGGATGAGAAGAATGTTGAGAAGTTTGTGTCATGAACAAGTAAAAGGCACAACAATTTATTGTGATAATAACTCAGCAATAGCATTGTTAAAGAACTCAGTGTTTCACAAGAGGAAGAAACACATTGAAGCAAAGTATCACTACGTAAGATAATTAGTGAGCAATGGAGAAATAGTTCTGAAGCATTGTAGAATAGAAGAGAAGTTTGTTGATAATTTGAAAAAACCATTGGGGCATAAAAGTTTTCATTATCTCAGAAAATGTCTAGGAATGCAAGATAGCAACAGTTTTAATTAAGGGGGACTGCTGGAAATTAATTCCAACTGCAAACCTGAGCAGCAGGACAACAAGTTTCAATTTTTTGATTTGGCGAGAGTAGAAAAAGTGTTGATCTATTTTTACACTCATCCACACATTTAATTTCTGGGTTCAAAACCCTGCATCAGTAGCATGGCTGCAGCCTTCTCTCGATTCATAAAATCATGGTCTACACCACATTACCTCCCACCATAACATCATTCACCTAACTGCATTAAAAAGGCACGATAGGATAGAATTTGAATTTAAAATTTTTAAAATTCAAATTATCTCACATTCCTTACTTAGTGAGGGGTGTGGAATGTTGCTTTCTTTAACTTATAATTTAAAAATTTAAAAATTCTTTAAATTTTTAAAATTAAAAATTATCTCACATTCCTTACTTAGTGAGGGGTGTGGAATGTTTCTTTCTTTAACTTATAATTCTATGAGTCCTGACATAGAATTTAAATTTTAAATTTTGTCCTGACATAGAATTTTGAATTAAATTCTATGAGTCCTGACATAGAATTTGTCCTGACATAGAATTTGAATTTTAAATTTTTAAGTTTTAGGTCATAGAGTTTTTATATTATAAGTAATAGACAATAGTAGTTTATTGTTGTTGAAGTTGCATGTATGCAGAGCAGAGACTATGTGTCGAAAACAGAGGGAGAGAAGAAAACAGAGAAAGCTTGAAGCGTTGTGTTTTGTAGCAGCAGAGCAAACTCTATGTGTTGCTGCACATGACCCTGTGTGTTGACACAACTGAGATTATGTGTTGCTGCAATTGACACTGTGTGTTGCCACAAATGAGACTGTGTGTGTAGTAGTGAAGGACGTTGTGTGTGTAGCAAAAACTAAGACTCGATGTTGCCGCAAAATAAATTGTGTAGCAGCAACAAAGACTGCATGTTGTCATAACAGAGACAGGGTGTAGCAGCAACATAAAACTGTGTGAAGGCAATGTTAGGATTCTGTAATCAGCAAGATTGGAAAAGTTCGATCATAGAAACAACATTGTTTCAACCACTTTGGGATTCTAGGATCTAGTGCTCCTGTATCCAGAGAGGGATCTCTCCAAAAAGTGCAAAGATGGATTTGTCTTTGAAATTTGGGGTAATAATATTAGGCTAGTTATGAAGGCCAAGGGTTTGTTTTGTTTTTGGATGGTTGAGCATGATTACTGTTTGAGGTGGAAAGTTCTAAATGCAAAGAGTTCCAAAGGTGAGAAGTTGCAAGAAATCAGAGTAAGCTTCAGCCAAAAGGATAGATAATTGACGGTTTTAGTCAATTAGGCTATGGAGTCATAATAGGGTTTAATTGGAACAACAAGAGGCAAGAGTGGTCCATGGGGCAAGTCATATATTTTCAAGGATCTCTCCGAAGATTGATTTATGGAATGAAATGGTACAATAAGAAGGAGAATTAAACAGATGCAGAACAAAGAGCAACCCAGGATCTGGTAAGTACTTTTAAACTAGCCAGCCTTTGACAAACACTTAAGAAGAACATAAAAACAAACTAGGATCTGGCAAGTACTTTTAAACTAGCCAACCTTTGATACGCTTTCAATAGAAAACATCTTAAAACAAAGGGAAACTTGAAGGAAACTGTTGGAGTAGAAACTAGCAGGCCGAGCTCACCACAAATCCTCTCCTACCTCTCCCTTACTTGGTTACTTTCAAGACCAACACAAAGATAACACTGAATGGCCTAAGATCTGGTAAGTACTTCTAAAATAGCCAGCTTTTAACACATTCTGAGGGAAACATTCAGACAGTCTTTGGGGATTAAACTAGGACTAGGGCACACCATATCTTCCTTATTTCATCTCTACTTAACTAATACTGAACATAACATTCAAGAATAATATTCAGCTAACGAAATAAGATGAGGGAACACCAGCATTCCTATGCTTAAACTGAATTAAATCATTCCTAAATAACACAGATTGGAAGAAAACATATAAATAAAGATTTTCAGTCAAAGAAGGTTATTGATATACAGTAGGTCCTAACTCTATGCATGATGTTCTTTATAAGAGAAGGTGAAACATATTGAAAACAGAAACAAAATGACAAGTTACAATGAGAAAAACATCACCATCAACATAGACCAGGATCCCATAAATCAGCTTGTATTGATGCTCCAAACCAGTTACAGCTTTAAGTCCAATGCTTTAGTTTAACAATCATCTACCCATCTCCGCCTAACTTATCTATCACAAGCAGAGCTCCAAGGGCCAATGAACACTATTTACAATCAGAAGTTTAAGCTCAAATGTATTTCAAAGTTCTGCAACCAACAATTTCTCATCTTCTATAGAAGTATTTATAGAAGAATGAGGAGGTGAGATCTGATAAAAGATCTCCCAAGATAATTAATACAGTTTAATGACTTCTTGGCCTTTGAGGGGATCGATGGAGAAGCTTACAGGTGTGTTATTGTATTAATCGATTTTCATTCATGAATTAAGCTCGGTGGGAGCTTTTGTTGACTTTGAGGCTCTTAGTTATGTTGGAGTAACTCTGCAGATATTTTTTGCATAAGTTCCTTGCAGAAGTAACTCTCTGGCTGCGCTGAGGCAAATATATTTGTTTGATCAATAACTTCGACCTCTGTTTGAATGCTTTGAGGCACAAGTGGCACTTATGGTATCTAGGAGGAATCAATTCGCCTCAAATGTGGTGGTGGAGGCCCTTCTGTCTGTTAAACACTTATGATTTTCTTTTAACTGTGTTTTAATTTGGGGGATTAGGCTTTTGATAATCCATCTTAGCCGTAATCCCCACAAATCGATCTTCAATATTCTGTTCTGTTGTGCTCTGTCTTCAACACTGATACTCTTTTAATTGTGTTTTAAAATCACAGTGTCTTGTCAACGTGCAGGCCGCGCAAGGCTGTCAAGGAATCACTGCCTCATGAAGCAATGACGAGACACGAAGTAGAGCCCCGTGAATGGTTTCCTTTTATGAATCACGGGCACGAGAATCGTCATTCCTGGCCTTTGGACTTTCTCTTTAATGTAATGGAAAAAACATTATAAAATCCTGCGTAATTGGGGAAAAAATGCTTCAGAGGTGGAGGGAAGAACATGGCCATTGGATGGCAATCATCCAACGGTGGAGATTTATTTAGAGGAGGTCAAATAAGAGCGGAGGAATAAAAACTTGAGGGAACGATCTGTGACCGTCCAATCTGGACACGTGGATGGTCTAGATCCAATCGAAGGATCGCAATCGGGGGAAAATAAACGCGACCGATGAAAATTTGCTATGCGATGAAGCATTGACCGTTGATCTGAGGATCATATCAATGGTGGAGAATAAATTGGAGGGATGGCTGATCGGGAAAAGAAATACAATGCATGCGATCAAAAACTCCGATGCGATTAAGCGCTGGTCGTTGATCTGCAGATCATATCGACGGAGGAGAGTGAATCGGAGGGGTTTGAAGCGGAGGTAAGACTTGCGATCGGAGTGAATGAGGTTTGTTGGATCTCAGAAGGCGGAGTGGAGATCAATGGAGGACAATCAATTGGGGATCGACTATCGGGGGTGGCAAATAAACGCGACTGATGAAAATTTGCGATGTGAGTTTGCAAGGGCCATTGATCTAAGGATTAGATCAACGGTGGAGATTAGTTTTAGAACGAACCGACGGAAAAACCTTATAATATATCAAAAACCCAAACTTTTAATAGAACAAAGGTTTTGATGGATCGGAGCGGCATATTTATATATATGAAAAGGCGCTCGTTTTCGGGGCCATGGGTCTATGGAATATGATGGGCTCGGGGCTTTTCATATCAAAGGGCCAATCATAATCGGAGCCTCGGGCTCGGGCTTTTCAATCAACCCATTGGAATTTTGCGATGCGATTAAGTGCCTTGGGATCTTTAGCACTTGGTCTCGGGGTGTAGGTTGTAGGGAGTGAAAAAAGAAGGGGCGGGGTTTATACAAAGGGACTTAATCACATCGGATCTTTTGATGCAGTCTTTCAATCAACCCATTGTGGATTACTTCTGATGTGATAAGCGCCTGATGGGCATAGCACCTGGTTTGTAGGGCGTGGGCATGTGGGGGAAGTGGTTTAAGACTTAGCCCAAGGGGGCTTAAGTCCTCAGTAATAAAACTTGTTTTTATGAATTTTTCAGGTTTTTCAATGGATTTGGGGGTTTCGGTAAGGTTAAAGAGTGAGCCTTTAACCTTGTAAAAATAAATTTCATGAATGGAAGAAGAGGAATCATGAAAATAGAGGAGTTTTATGGACAAAAAGGTGAGAAAATGAAGGTTATTTTTGAGTGGAGGAAGGGGAAAAATGATGATTTTGCAGCAGTTTCTTCTCATGAAATCAACAAAACTTCTGAGTATAAAATGGGAACAGCAGTGAAGATTTGGATAGAAGCATGAGGCCTTCAAGAGTCTTCAAGAGCCAACACCTTTTAGTAATAAAATTTGTTCCTTGAAGGCTCAAAAATTCTTAGCCACCTTTTTCTATGACAAATTTTATAGGTGGCTAACAGTGGCTCCACTTGGGGATGGTGCCTTCTTGAAGGCATCAAGAACTTCAGACTTGCATTCTCTGGGAGGCTAACCCATGCTACATCGATTGTGTTCTCTGGGAGGCTAACCTATGCCTCATCCATTGGGCTGCCCTTCCTTTGTTGGGATGATATTGCTCTGAAAACCTGTTAGCGGCTATAACGACAATGGTTCTTTCATCAACAAGCTTTCTACCTACCTAATCCTACTGATCTAACATTTTTTCTTCTTTAGAGTGCACTTGGATTGGCAAAATATTTTACAAAATTTTATTCTTTTGAAAGCAGGAAATCTAATCTATTTTTACTCCTTATTTCTCCCTGAACTCAGATTAAACAATTGAGTTCAGATGCTTCTCTACTTAATCTACTGTCTGTTGGGATTAAACTGTCTAAGAGACTTTATTCTCTAAATTCTATAACAGAAATTTAAAAGTATTCAAATCAGGATTAAACAGTCTAACTTGAAGCTGGTCCATGGCATAAAAAATAAGCTGCACATAGACATTATTTCAAAAAATTAAATCAAAATGGAAGGCTTAAGATATGAAAGTTTAAAGCACTTCCTTCATCCTTTTACAACTCTATTTTGAATCTCATTTGAGCTATTCTTCCTTGTTCTCTGGTTCATATTTTGAGCTAATTAGAACCAGATTTACCTCTTTTTTGACTCAGAAAATAAAACAGATTTGATTCATGTCTCTTTGGAAAATTAGGTTCAGATTTTGAGCATGTTTGAACCTTTAATTTCTATCCTAATCTACCTACTGATAAGCCAATATTAAACAGTTTTACAAATCGAATTCATTATCCTATCAGCAGTAAATTTAAAAGTAATTAGTCAAGATTAGGCTGTTTGACTAACTAGAAGTGTGTTTTGCAGAAGTGGCATTTAAGCTTGCACACTTTCAGATTTGTTTCTCCTTTTGGTATAGGGCTGTACCTTTATTGTTTTGACAATCTACCCTCTTGTCTTTCTTTCTTTGTTTTTGTATTTTTGATTTTTATAACTTTGAATGAAATGGTGGATGATGTATTTATAATGAAAAATAAATAAATAAATAAGAAAGGCTTTTTAGAATATTTCAAAGATCAAGAGAAGTAATGCTTAAGCATCCTGCCATTGACAGGACCCCCAAATAATTCTGCTCCATTCAACTCTTGTAAAAAATACACATTGTTACCAGCAACTGAATGAATAGAGTAAGGGCCAAGCCATAAGTTGTCAAATTTTCCATGCTTGCCCTTGTTTTCCCTCCTTGAGTCCCACTTTAAAACCTTGTCTCCACCTTTGAAATTGATGGCCTTTGTCCTTTTGTCAAAAAGCCTTTTGATGCTGATCTGCTTCTGCAATGCTTTCATATATACCTCTTCTCTGATTTGCTGAAGATGAATGGTCTGATTTATTCTTCTAATCATGTCATTATCTTCAGTTTGCAACTCTTGAATCAACTTCGTCACTACTACACCAAGGCTATTTGGAAAAATTGCATTAGTACCATACATAAGCTAAAAAGGTGACATGCCAATAGATTTCTTCAAAGTCAATCTGTCAGCCCAAAGTGCATGAACAAGCTTTGTGTGCTAAGACTTCTTGTTATCCTCCAACATTTTTTTTATTATGTTCACTGAACTCTTGTTTGAGGATTCTGCAAGTCCATTACCTTGAGGATAATAGGCCATGTAATGCCCCAATGTTATCTGATATCTATGACAGAACTCAACCATCCTCTTAGACCCAAATGATGTTGCATTATCAGTGATGACCTTGGTAGGACAGCCAAATCTAGAGAGAATGTTAATCTCCATGAATTTTATAATAACTGAATCATTAGCCTGTCTACAAGGTATGGCTTCTATCCACTTAGTTAAATAGTCTGTGGCAGTGAGAATCCATCTATGCTGAGCAAAAGATGGTGGATGGATTTCTCCTATAAAGTCAAGTCTCCATTGTTGAAAAGGGGCTTCAATAGTAATTGGATGCATAGGCAGGGGTAGCAATTTTATTTTTCCTTCAAAAAGTTGACATTTATGATAGGCAATGATCATTTTGTGTATATCAGGAAAAAGAGTAGGCCAATAGAAACCAGGCCTCAAAATTTTATTGGCTGTTGTCTTCCAGTATAAATGACCTCCACACTCTCCTTCATGGAATTCATACTTAACCTTCTCTCCATCCAACTCAGGAAAACATTTAAGCAATAGAACACTTGCATTTTTCCAATAAAGACATTTATCCATAATGCAATAGTTTACAGCTTTTAACTTTAGGAATCTTGCCTTTGTATTTTTCAAAATAGGAGGTGTATTCAAATTAAGCAAAACATAAATAATATCAGCATACCAAGGAGAATTCATAAAATGGTCTTTAGCAATAGGAGTTGAGAATACTTCTTGGTCATCCAAAGCATCAATCATATTAATATCAAGAACTTTAAAATTGGATTCAGCCATTAATCTAGCTAGACCTTTGCCTTTGATGAGTTTAGTGGGTTTTATCTCTAAATCGTATTCAAGGATAACAACAATCCACTTACCTCTCTTACAATATGGGTCCTGTGTTAGAATGTCTTTAACAACTGAGTTTGGGACAAAGGCAATGATGTGTGAGTGAAGGATGTACACTCTGAAGTCTTTTAAAGCTTTAACCAAAGCAAAAGTTTACTTCTCCATAATGTTATACTTCAGAGGGGCATACCTCAATGCCTTGCTAAACAATGCAATGGGCTGCTCTTGTCCTTGTGGATTTTTCTAGTAAAAGGACAACAGCTATGGAATGTTCTGATGCAAATGAAAAAATATAAAAATCTTTCGAAAAATCATGACTTATTAGAACTGGTGTTTTGGTTAACGCGTGTTTCACCAGCTCAAAGGACTTCTTTACTTCCATGGTCCATTTTACCCCTTGCTCCTTCTTCAACATGTTTGTGATATTCTTAAGAAGCTCAGCTAAGTTGGGGATGAACCTTCTCAAAAAGTTAATCTTTCCAATGAAAGATTGCAACTCTTTGATGTTTCGAGGATGAGAGATTTTCAATATGGCCTCAATCCTCTTTGGATCTATCTTAATACCCTCTTCTGAAATAATGTGCCCGAGAAGTTTACCTTCTTGGAGACTAAATAGTCTTTTCCTAGGGTTTAAAGATATCCCATACTTTCTGCATTTCTCAAAAAAATTTCTTAAATGTTTTAAATGCTCTTCATCTGTTTTTGAAAACACAATGACATCATCAAGGTATATAATGATGAAGTAGCCCAGTTCATCTGAGAATGCTATGTCCATGGCTCTTTGAAAAGTTTCTCCAGCATTCATTAGACCAAAGGGCATTTTCACATACATGAAAGTGCCCCATGGTGTAGTAAAGGTTGTCTTTAATTGATCAGCAGGGTGAACTAAGATCATATTGTACCCTGAATAGCCATCCAGCAAAGAAATTATTTTTGAACCAACTACCCTTTGTAATATCTGATCCATCTTGGGTAAAGGGTAGTTGTCTTTTAATGAAGCTTTTTTTAAGTCTCTAAAGTCTATATAAATCCTGATCCCTCCAGTTTTCTTCCTAACTAACACCAGATTAGACACCCACTTAGAATGTCTAATAGGGACAATAATACCAGCATTATACATTTTCATGATTTCCTTCTGAACCAAGGGTAACTGGACAGGGTTTATTCTACGCAGCTTCTTCTTGAATGGTTTTTTGCCTTCCTTGAGAGGGATTTTGTGTTATATTATTTCGGTGTCATAGGATTTAAGATCTTCATAACTCCATGCAAAAACATCAGAAAACTCTTTAAACGGCTCTATATATTTGAGTTTAATATGAGCTGGAAAAGTCTTAGACAGTTTAATCATCGTAGGTTTAAGTTCACTACCTATATTGCACTCTTCCACCTCAGTCTCTACAGGTTCCAGTTTTGGCTTCTTGGCTACATCGTTAAAATCAAACAACTCTTCTAAAGGGGCCAGAACCTTAGGCAAACTTTCATCTTTAGAGTGAAGAGTTTCGAACTCCTCTGTTTCAAACTCTGCATTCATTTCTATTTCATTTTCAAGTTTTCTAGATAACAGGTTTATATTAGCAAGTTCAGGAGATGGTTCTTCTTCACCAAGGAAATTTTCTTCAGTGCAGTTTGTCTCATAATCTGAGTCTGAACTGTGTGATTCGAACTTATTTCTGAATTGCATGAAGTCTTCTATTTCTTTTGTCTCCATCAAACACCTGCCAATAGTTTTCGTTATCAGGCACGGCTAGTCTAAATTTCATCTGAGTTGTACAGTCTTTGGTTTCATATGGTGTTAAGCATGTTCTAGCTGCAAAGGCTAAATTGTGGGCGGCAATATTTCCTTTTCTTGTGACAAAAATCAATTTGGACTCCTCAAAGGTTTTCAAAAGGTCCATGAAATCGTTTCGATAGGCCCTAATTCTGGGATGATTTGCATTATACTCCCCATTGACTTGCCTAATGACTAACTCTGAATCCCCATGGACATTGATTTTTTTGGCTCCTAACTTCTTCAACAATAGTAAGCCTAAAAGAAGGGATTCATATTCTGCTATGTTATTTGAACACTGGAAGCTTAATCTGCAGGAAATGCTTTCTGTGTGGTTGTTTTCAGTGTTACAAATCCAGACACCTGCACTAGCGTTGGTCTTAGTGCAAGACCCGTCGAAGTGCATACTCCATAGAGGACTAGTTTTAATTTCATCTGTTTGGTGAATATCCTCTTCAACTACTGTGCTTTATAATTGTTCTTGAGTATCAAAAATTAGTTGAATTTGTTTCATTTCCTCAGATATATTATTGGGTTGAGGACTGCTTTCTTGATTCTCAACGTTTAAAAGCAAAGGACACGTAATTTGTAGCTCAAGACCTGTGTTTTGTTTTCAAAATTTTATAGGTTCAGCAAACTGTTCTGACACACCTACATTATCTTGTTTATCCTCTCTATCTATCATTAATCCTGTTATACTGACTTTTTCACTAAATGTTTCATCGTTAAACATAATAAAATAATCAAGGCCTGTATTTACAGAATAGAGGGGAGAGTTTTGTGGTCTGTCTTGGCTTGTAACTATGTATTTCATATGGGCTTCCCTGTAAATTCTTGTATTCTGATTGAAAACAGGGATAGTTGCATAGGTCATGTCCATTTGCATGGTCCCTTGCAACTTAGCCCCCCAAGATCTTGATAATAACATTCCATACTTTGGGGGCACATTAGCCACAACGATATCCATGACTAAGCATTTGGCTGGAATTTGGGCTAAGTTAACACAAATGTCTTTGATTAATCCTAAAAATTTCACTCTTCTTGAGTCAAAGGAGTAAAGATCATTGTAAGGTCTGGTGATTTCTAGACCCAGGCTCTCCATTACAGCTTTTGGCATTAAATTATGAGAAGCCCCGTAATCATGCATAGCGTTGTGCAAAATTTTGTCATGAACATTTAAACTCACATAAAAGGGAGGAAAATGTCCCTCTTGATATCTACCTTCATTCTTAGGACCAAAAATAAGATCAGGCTGGTCATCATTAAGATTGACTGTGTCCTCATTTTCTTCAATGTTTAAAGCCTTCAAAATTTGGGTCCTATATACATGTTGGGCAGCTAACTCTATCAGGGGAACAAAGATTTTGATTTTGGAAATTTCCTACTCCAGGCTGAAAGGAATTTGACTTTTTAAAGCACTAGTCTCAGCCTTATTAGCTATCATTCTATCAGCAACATCGGCTTGCTAATTTGTTTTATTTATGCTTGAAAAAACTATTTTCACAGGGGTACTAGCTTTAGTGTTAGTACTACTAATGTTGGCACTTTGTTTTTCATTGTTTTGAGTGCCTTTCTCTTTTCTATTATCAGAATCAGTAGCTACTGTTTTATCCTTCTTTTTGACAATTTTAGGCTTGGTTGTAGTGTTGTTTTGTGAATATTTTTCAGAGGTTTTGTTATTGGGGGTTTGTTGACTGGTTTTGCTTCTAAGGTCATATTCTCTTTGAGACTCTATGATGACATTTTCCATGTCTTGATAATAATTTTCATCATCATCTCTTTTGTCATCATAAGGTGTGTATAGACCTTGTTTTCTATCATAATGAATCTCAAAGTCATCATTATCTACCCCCAGCATGTTGATATCATCTTCCTCTATTATCTCATTTGTTTCCTCAACCTCACTCACATAGTTTTGATGAAAGGGAGGAATGATCTGTTGATCATCTTCCCTAGGTCTGTTTGGAGGTTGGTTCCTTCTAAAATTCTGGTTTTGGTTCTGGTTTTTATTTTGAGGAGCAGTTTGGTTTTGACTGGCTTGTGCTCTCTTAATTATGCTCATCGATTTCATCATCTCCTCCATCATTTTATCCATTTTTGAGTTGGAAGTAGAAGGTGTGGATTCCTCTCTAAAAGACACTCTTTTTTCATTTTTCATTCTTGCTCTCTTTTCCATTAAATTGACCTCCACAGAAAGAGCGCCTCTTTGCTTATCTTCAAGAGTTGCAAAATCTCTCTCTCTCAGCTGATAGGCCATCTCAGGGTCAAACCCTTTAGGAAACTTGTTTAAAGCTGAGCCCTGTGGAGGTTTTAGTTCTGGAGAAAGTGCATTGTACACACTATTAAATCTAGTGCAGTAAGCTTGCACACTTTCCCCAGTGTTTCTATGGAGGTTCTTGTAATCAGAAAGGACTTGGAGAGGATTCTTCTTTACTTCCCATTTGCTTAAGAAAGTTTGATGGAAGGCTTGGAGATCATGGATACTATGGGGGGTTAAACCTTTGAACCATTTCCTTAATTCTCCCCCTATGCTCTGAGCAAATAGTCTAAGATTGAAAGAATCATCATCAATTTCATTTTTGTCAAAGTATTCATTCATCTTATCCATATGTTGTGATGCATTTTTAGCATTGCTAGCATCATATAACGGAATTTTGGACTGATAGTCCTGTGGAAGATTGACTAATGGTGCAGGAAGGACTAGGGGAGCATACCATGTAGCCATGGCAGGAAGTGGAGGTGGATTTACAAGAGGTGGATTAAAAAAAGGGAAAGTGGGTTGAAGTGAAGCGGTTTGGATAGTGAATGAAGGATGAAGGGATGCGGATGGAACAACAGTAGATTGCTGAGCTGATCTTGGATGAGAGACACCTAAATTGTGAAGGAAATGAAAATCAGGAGGTGTTGTTTCTCTACTACCTGGATGTTGACTTGTCTCCGGGGATGAAAGTGAAGACTCAGAGTCTATCTGAATTATATCATCAAATGACCTAGTTCTAAATGGATTTACTAAGTCAGCTTGTGATTGTCGTAGAGCTATAAGACTTTCAGGGACTGAATTAGCTCTCAAAGGTGATCTGAAAACAATTGAAAATTTAATCTTAGGAGACTTCCTAAGGATACTTTATGGATCATCAACTATCTCAGGTGGATCAGGGTCAGGATAGGCTCTAGTATGAATCTTTATAGGAGCCACTATGTTGTGTTTATTAGACCCACATAAACAAGAAAAATTCAACCAGATATGACAATCTTTAAGAGGTTAAATAATCTGTTTACACACATTTTAATCCTACAGTCCTCTAACTGAGTTTGAATGATATTACAATGATGAGGGTTCTTCCTAGTGGAGTCTTAAGGTTTGTTCAGGATTTGTGGAGTCGCTAAGTGTAATTTTTAGCTCTCTTGAGAGGTAAAAGGTCTTATGGTCCACCACCATATTTATTGAATACTAATCTGAAATATTTTTAGGTTTTTCTGAGTTATTTTTCAGTTTTGTGGTTTCTAAGAATATCCTAACTCTATTTCAAAACTTAGCTACGGTTATGAGACAAAGAAAGTCTACTCTTATTGTTAAGCCAGCTGATTTTTCAAGGTTAGATAAAGTCTTACGAGAATCCTAGGATTTACCTAGTTTGTCACTGATTCAAACAATTTTCACCATGATTACCATTCTTGGTAGTGCTTGAAAAAGGCTTCTTTTTACTCACCAGTTTTTATGAAGTGTTTAAGGAAACCTGAGGTGAAAATTCAACTGATTCCCCAGTGGAGTCGCCAGAAATGTTAGGAATCTGTAATCAGCAAGATTGGAAAAGTCCGATCACAGAAACAACATCGTTTCAACCACTTTGGGATTCTAGGATCTAGCCCTCCTGAATCCAGAGAGGGATCTCTCCAACAAGTGCAAAGATGGATTTGCCTTTGAAGTTTGGGGTAATAATATTAGGCTAGTTATGAAGGCCAAGGGTTTGTTTTGTTTTTGGATGGTTGAGCATGATTACTGTTTGAGGTGGAAAGTTCTAAATGCAAAGATTTCCAAAGGTGAGAAGTTGCAAGCAATCAGAGTAAGCTTCGGCCAAAAGGATAGATAATTGCAGGTTTTAGGCCATTGGGCTATGGAGTCATAATAAGGTTTAATTGGAACAACAAGAGGCAAGAGTGGTCCATGGGGCAAGTCATCTATGTCTAAGGATCTCTCTGAATATTTATTTATGGAATGAAATGGTACAATAAGAAGGAGAATTAAACAGATAAAGAACAAAGGGCAGCCTAGGAACTAGTATGTACTTTTAAACTAGCCAGCCTTTGATACACTTTCAATAGAAAACATCTTAAAAAAAAGGGAAACTTGAAGGCAACTGTTGGAGTAGAAACTAGTGGGCCGGGCTCACCACAAATCCTCTCTTAGCTCTGCCTTACTTGGTTACTTTCAAGACCAACACAAAGATAACATAGAATGGCCTAAGATCTAGTAAGTACTTCTAAACTAGCCAGCTTTTAACACATTCCAAGGGAAACATTCAGACAATCTTTGGGGATAAAACTAGGACCAGGGCGCACCGTATCTTCCTTAGTTCATCTCTACTTAACTGATACTGAACATAACATTCAAGAATAATATTCAGCTAAGGAAATAAGATGAGGGAACGCTAGCATTCCTATGCTTAAACTGAATTAAATCATTCCTAAATAACACAGATTGGAAGAAAACATATAAATAAATATTTTTTGTCAGAGAAGGTTACTGATATACAGTAATTCCTAACTCTATGAATGTTTTTATTTATAAGAGAAGGTGAAACATAGTGAAAAAGGAAACAAAATGACAAGTTACAATGAGAAAAACATCACCATCAACATAGACTAGGATCCCATAAATCAGCTTGTATTGATGCTCCAAACTAGTTACAGCTTTAAGTCCAATGCTTTAGTTTAACAAACATCAACTCATCTCCGCCTAACTTATCTATCACAAGTAGAGCTCCAAGGGCCAGTGAAAACTATTTACAATCAGAAGTTTAAGCTGAAATGTCTTTCAAAGTTCTACAACCAACAATTTCTCATCTACTACAGAAGTATTTATAGAAGAATGAGGAGGTGAGATCTGATAAAACATCTCCCAAGATAATTAATATAGTTTAATGACTTCTTGGCCTTTGAGGGGCTCGATGGAGAAGTTTACAGGTGTGTTACTGTATTAATTGATTTTCAGTCATGAATTAAGCTCGGTGGGAGCTTTTGTTGACTTTGAGACTCTGTGTTATGTTGGAGTAACTCTGCATATTTTTTTTGCATTAAGTTCCTGTTGTGGCCAGCAACAACCCCCCTTCTTATTTAATATTAGTAATAATACTAAATAAGTGGGGACCCTTAGTTAAAAAAAAATAAAAAAATTAATTAGTATTTGTTTCCCTTTTCAAATAAAACTTTCTATCATAACTTAGGGAAATTCCTTAGAAAATCCTTAAGAAACACTTAAGTTTATGATATATTACAATAAAATCTTTCTTTGAGTGAAATAGCGCATCCATCGCAAATGGTAGATATCTTTTGTAAAATTGAATCTTTTAAACTGCGACTTTGCGATATTGTGATAAGGCGATCCCAAAAAGCCTATACATTAAAATATTGGTCGCAAATCGCATATCGCAGAAAAAAAATGTTAAACAAATACTTTTTATATGTTATATTTGCGATTTGCGATTCTGCGATATTGCAATTTTGCGATATTAGAAAAACTGCGATTTTGCGATATTTGT
Organism: Pinus albicaulis; assembly: GCA_034641835.2. Classification (NCBI taxonomy): domain Eukaryota; kingdom Viridiplantae; phylum Streptophyta; class Pinopsida; order Pinales; family Pinaceae; genus Pinus; species Pinus albicaulis. The sequence continues at coordinate 854,405,627 of CM076570.1, forward strand.
GATTTTGCGATGGTTACGATTTGAGAAAAATGCGATTTGCGATAGTGCGATATTGCGATATTGCATAGAAAAACGCAGATCGCAATATCGCAGATTCTTAAAAGCTCGTTGTCCAATGAAAATCTTTTCATAAATCAATATCCGTTATGTGCTTTAAATGATTGAATTAATGAATGGATTGTCAATTATCAATAAAAATGATTTTGTTTTGATTGAAAGGTTGTTTTCGTTAGAATAATATATTTCATCCGCCTTTTACATTTAAAACTATCTCATCACCTTTCTCATGTCATTACTCTTACTTAACTCGTAAAACCACAGGCACGAAGGAGCAAAAGACTATATGAAGCATTCACAGAGTATTATGGGAAAGAAAGAGAAGACTCCAAGTTCTGAAAACAAAGAAATGGCTTCATTTTATGCGGATACTGCTTGCAATAAGGATGCTGGTATAACCACCTGGGAAGGAATGTATAATTTGCTTGAAGAATAAAATCCCAGGGTGATGCAAGTTGCGGCTACTGCAGGATCAAGTAATTCATCTGAAGCAACCCTTAAATACCTGGCTTGTTCATTTCTGCACTGGATAGTAGCACGACCAAGAATTCTTCCGTATACAGACATGGTAAAATGGGTGCTGGACAACACCGATATTTCAGATAAGAAATTTAGAAGTCTAGATCAAGAGCTCATCGGGTCGTTCACTACGGAAAATTTGAGGCTGATGTATCATTTGCCGGAACCTCAAGCGACTTATAATAAACAATTTATGGAGAATTCTGCCAAAGAACATGAAAATTTGGCGGAATTCACAAAGGAATGGACCAAAAGAGATGAACCATTGAAGAAAAACAAACACGGTATGTACAGAACTGGTTCACTCACCTCTCCATATTGTTTTGCTACTGCTATGTTATGCAGGCTTTTTGGAAAGCCTGATATAAATATGGTCTTACCTGAATGGCTTCCATTGTTAAATGCTGCTGTTAACGCTACTATTGTAGACTGGACCAAGATATTATCTGACAATTTAGCCACTGCTATTTTCAATTACGGGTCTAAATGAATTTTTTCTCAGAGGATTTATCCTCCTTTTTATCTGTCTGCCTATGTTATGGACGCTATCTGCCTTGTTTCTAAATTCCCTTTGATGGGTTGGCAATGGACGATTCACGATCCTTTGCCTATTCATGTGTATCACAAGGAACTGTGGGAATCCAAGTTTGTTCCTCATTTTTACAAGATTTGCCACGTCATAATGTTGCCTCTGCACAGAACATTGTATAATAAAGATGCTCCAAGGTTTTCCCTAGAAGCACAAGTCGACATTCTCCCTATCGCACGATGGTTTGGGGAAGAGTGGTTTACCTATGTAAGGGTTTTTGGAAGCTCTGCTTCTCCTCATGTTTTACCCTTATATGTTTCTGATAAACTTATAGCTCGGGAAATTGCATACCAAACCTGTGGTGAAGGAGGTTTGACAAAAGAATTAAAGGATAAGAAGAAGGCCATTTGGCCACAATTTCCCGTAGCTTGTGGAACATTTTCATTATTTGATGTTGGACATGCATTCAAGGAAGTAAGCAATATTACATGCTTACAATTGTTTAAATTTGCAAAAAGGTTATTCGACCGTAATAAAGTTGCTAAAAATTTCACCACTGCAATCAAAGTAAGGATATTTTCTGGGGAAGAGGATCCTTTCGATGATATATTCCTAGGAAAATCCACACTGAAAGAAATTCTACATTCAGCACAGATGCAGTTATCTCCAGAACAATTTCAAGAATTTAAAGTTTACAGAGAAAGAAGACTGACCACTATCCCTTTGGAAAATTTGCGTTTGGAACCCACAAGGGAACCAACTCCTAGTGTCAGCATAAGTGGCAGCTCAGACAAAGAAAGGTCCAAGTCAAATTTTGACAAAGAAAATTCTGAAAATTCTAAAAAGACTGATAAAGATGAAAGCTCAGAGAAAGATACAGCTCAATCAAAAGAGCTTTCACAACAACAGACTTCAACCACGCCACAGTTAAATCTTCCACCCCTCAATATACAGCAATAGTCAGTCACAATTGAACTAGACAAAGAATGGGAAACTTTTAATGAAATGCTTAATGTTGAAGGACAGATTACACAGACCCCTGTACAGACAACAAAAGTTTTAAGCACAGGAATAAGCGGTAATGTGACAAATATAGAGCATATACCTGTCACTCCCTCTTCTGAAATTGTACTTAATGTAGAGGACATTCCTCCTCTAGATGTATTCTACAGCACGAAGTATAAAGCAGTAGTGAAGAAGCAAAGGAAAAAGAGAAAATTTGAAGGTGCAATTGCTACTGAAGCAGAACAATTAGATGTCTTGTGGAAGGATCCTACCACAGAGCCTACTGATAATCTTGCTAAGTTATCTCAGATCACATAGGCCTATGCTTCTGCAACTATTGACAAAGCATTTGAGATATAGCTCTTATTAAATGAAAAAGAAGAACATATACAAGTTCTGCAACAGCAATTGCAACAGGTACAAGCCAATAATGAAGCACGGATGAAACTTGAAAAGCTACAGCAACAACTTCAAGAAATGCAAATTGGATATCAAAAAAGTTTCGCTGATAAAGAGAAACAAATACAGATTATCCAAGATCAGCACAAAGATGATCCCAAGCTTCCATAGTTTATTTCAGAAACTATTTCTTTAAACAATCAACTACTGCAACAAGAAGAAGTATTATGCCAAAAAATCTTGCAATGGAACTCTTTTTGTCAAGAAAGTGATAAGATCACTAATCATGTCATAGATTTATGAAATTATTATGATTTAATTAATGAAAAAGTTACTGATTATTTGGTATGGCAAAAGACAGAGGAAGGAAGAAAATTTGGTGCACCAATTATTAATGAAAACCATAAAGAAATACTTTTCAATAACTGGGATGCACAAATCAGAGGGGCAGAGAAAGCAGCAGAGGAGTCAGCTACAACAACAAGTAGTCTTACTGATTTTGTAAATGAGAATTTTCACAAAGAAAATTTGATTTCAGAAACTGTTCCGGGATATCTTCCACAGACACATCAATTTCAAACAGAATGGAGACAAAAGGCGGAAGAAAAAGAAAAATCAATCCAAGGATTGACAAGATTAAACTGGGATTCTTACTGGACATATCTAGTGAAACCACATAGTCAACGTAGTGCGCTTAATTGCATCATTAATTCTGCTGAGAAGATTGCGCCTACACTTTCCGATTCTGCCTTTTCAGGACAGTTCAAATCTAAAGTCGGCCAACCACCTCTTCTCAAAACAATGATGGATGCTTGCAAGTTTAAAGATCAAGTTCATAAGTAGTTACTTAATAGTCTTTATTTTTAGATTTAGTTTTAGTTTTACTGTATTTTTGCCTAGGAAAAGGACGGTCATTTAAACCGAATCCTTAATTTTTGTAATAAACTATTTTTAGATTTAGCTAGTAGTATTTAAACCATTCTCATGCATTTAGAGATGGGTCCGGAGTTGTAATATTTTTGTCTTGGAGATTACATTTTTTTACTCCACTAGCTCTTATATTTTATAAATGATCACATCTGGTGATTTTATGCGGAATTATCTTTAAAGTGTTGCATTTTTGTACCTTGGATTTGATTTTGCATCAGAATTACTAGATTAGAGTATCAGATTTCATTTGAAAGCTTTCAAGATGGATAAGGTATTTTTATCTGTTCACTATTGATTTCTTTTGTCTTATGATATTTGTTTTAAAATTTGCTATCATTTATATATATTTGGTTTTCACAACGTTTCTTTATATATCATTTTTTAGTATAATTGAAATGTTATCTTTCATAAGTATATGTAGATGATATACTATGATGAATACAATATGCTAATATAACTCTGTTTAATTTCTTAAACAGAGTTATCTTTATTTGTTTCTGCACATTTCGATTAAACGATAATACATTTTTATGGTTATTGTTCAAACGGAATAATCTGAAGTTGTATTCACATATGATTGCCTGGGTTAGTTTTAGAATTTATTTATCAGTATTTAGTTTAAATTAGATAGTTTTATTTCAGTCAATTTAGTGTCATTTTCACTCATCCAAATCAACCCATCACCAACCCATTAGTTATAAGGAAACTGGTCCTTTCAATCCAGTTGGAGCCACCATACCAAACGGATAAGGAGTTGTCCTAAGGTCCCAACCAGGTGGTTTTCCCCAATGTTTGAAGCAGAGATTTTCTAGGCTTCAATATTTTTTGCGCTAGAAGGAGGGCTTGAGCTATGAATCGCAAGTAAATCTTTATCCACAGGCCATTCTGAGAGCAAAACACCCTCATTAACTTCTTCAATTTCTTCTGAAATTCAAAATTTTAGAGAAGGAATTGAGAAGAATATTCAGACACCCACTACCAAAATCTCAAAAAATTCAAACAATCAAACTCCTGAGTCTCCTGAAGTACAAGATTTAATACATAAATTGAAAGGATTCTCATTATCTCTAGATGAGTCTGAAATATCTGAAGGTAGTGTAACCTCAAAAATTGTTTCTTCAAAACCTCTTACTAGGCTACAAAGTGAAAAAATTGGTATTCCTCCGAAAGAATTCCCTTTACCTAGTAGAGTCAAGACAAGAAGAACTCAATCGGAATCAGAAAGTGATATAAGTTCTTCATCTCATATTCAATCACCTGTTTCCGAAACCCCAACTCAACAAAGTGCAGTTGTTTCCACATCATCTGCTCAATCATCATCTGCTCAATCATCATCAATTTCAACATCATCTATTCCAACCACTTCTGTTCCGACACCAACAGTCTCTACTACTACTTCAACAGTTGTTACAATAATGGCACAGAGACCATGGGCTAGTCTAGGGGCTGTCAACATGCCTGCACCTTTACATGATTTACCTGACAATCCTGGAAAATGGCTTCCAAAGTTCAATCCAGATCTTAACATTCAAGCTGAAGAACACATCAATAACTTTATGCTGGATGTAAATTTGAATGGAGTCATAGAAGAAGATGTTGTAGTCAGACTATTCCCTTATACTCTTCAAGGGGCAGCAGGATCCTAGTACTTTTCATTACCTTCAGGATCCATAACAAGTTGGGCCATTTTTGCAGATCATTTTTTAACCAAATTTGGAGATGACAGATCAATAGCTACTTTAATCAACGATCTCTCAAATTTGAAGACAGAACCTGTTAGACTCCTATACCAATAAGTGCCATTTTTCATGATTGAATTGTTGAACTATGCAATATGTTCAAACCTTTTCCTTGTTGCAAAAGGTGTTCCATATTCTTAAAATAATCAAAAAATCAAAAAATTAAAAAAATGTAAAGAGGGTATACCCTAAAAGAAAAATGAAAGGGTAAAAAGAATAAAATGGTCAAAAAAGTGAAAGAAATGAACCCAAACAAAAATAGACCAGGAAAGTGTGCAAGTTTAAATGCCACTACTATTTCATTTTTTGTAATAAAGCAATTGTGTGCAGCTTGTCAAACTTTTGCCACAATTTGTGAAGAGTCAAACTGTTTAAACTTGACTCATTCCTTTTTCAATTTCATGTTGTAGAATAGAGAATAAATATCTGACCAAACAGTTTAATATTTGCAGATAAGTATATAGGTAGAGTTAATAAAAGGTGCTCAACAGTTTAATCTAAGCCCTTGGATGTAATAAGTGTAGACTTAGATAGGTTTGCCATGTAAAATAAAAAGAAGATTGAAAAGGGTTTTCCAGTCTAAGTGCCCCCTAATAAAGAAGAGAAAAGGGTAGAGTAAGTAGGTAGGGTAGGTAGATGTTGTTGCAGAATTACATGTGATGAATGATGGTTCCAAATATGTTCAATTTTACTTTCATCACAAGTACGAAGGCAGATACTACATTGGAAAAAGTTCACAACACAGCAAGGTCAAAATAATTAACTTCCCATCTCACTTTTTCCCTAATAATTTACTAATTTGCCCTAAGTGCTAAGGAATTTGAAGATTAAAGGGGCTCAAGGCATTTCCTTGACTTTTGGAAGGACCGGACCCTCGGCCCAATGATTGGAGAAAACCTTAGTATTTAAAAATATTCATCATCATACTCATTCATTCATAAAAATATTTTCCTAAGAAAAATCTCATTTTACTTAGGAAAAACATGCAACGATCCATAAAAATCCATTTCACGCAAAACATAAGTTAAATACATTATTATGGTGTTTTATACTTAGCGCTTTCTCTCATTTTTCATGTTAATTTCTAACTTTATATATTAACTCCTTAGTGGAAATACCTTATCCCATTATCTATAACTCCATTTTATAATAATATCCCCAAAACCCTCTTACTATAAGTTTTTAGCCAAAGTATTTAACCCATGTGATTAAACAAAAATCCCACATTACAATGCCCTTTGGCTAAAAATATATCTATATAATTATCCCTGTCCCCTATGGTAAGAAAATCACATCGGTTTAATTACCATATATAAAAAATATACAAAAAAGATTTAAACATATGTATATATGTTTAAAATGGAAAAATAAAACCCGAAGTCTAAATTCAAATCAAACTTTGAAAATTAACCCATTCATTACCCCCCACCGTCATTATACGCAAAAATATTAATTAATCATTCAGATTAATTAATAATCTAATCCCGCCAATAAAACGCCTCTCGAAATGATTAATTAACGTTAATTACTTTGGGCCTGCCCTTTAACTCCCCCGCCAACTTCACATCATGTCAACCGTTGGATCACTCCATCAGAGATCCACGACCCGCATTCATTTCGCTGGCCTTCCCTCATCCGAAAGTTAACTCGCGAAATCGCAGTGGTTTTCGAATAGTGTCGGGGCCACGTGTCATTCAATTTGTGGAATCACTGTCGATTCACATAAAACCACCCTCCTCCAAAGGTGGTGTGGAATAAACCGCTTACCACCGTTCCCCCATGACACGCCTCCGGTACGCTGACGTCATCTCATGAATTAATAAAAAATCCCGTCACCCTGTTGCCTTTGCGAATAAAACCAAACAACCCGTGTCTTCTCATTTTTTCCTCCACAGTAAACGACTACACCCTCCATGCAAAGAATTTCAAAAATCAACTGTCAAGTTCCATTAACTGAATTTTGCTGAAGACCACTGCTAGACCTCTCAAAATCAAATGAAACATTTTCGACCTCCCCTGCAAACCAATGCTTTCTTAACAATTTGTTTTGCTTTACAGGTGATCAGAAGATCACATCCTTGGATAAACAGTCTTAATACTAGTCATAATACTTTTTTACTCCAATATTGTTATCAAATCTATTCAAACAGAGATTAGAAAGCATAACAGCTAAAGAGTATCAGTGGTTAAAGTGTATCATGTAAAAGTCACAGTGAAAGTTAAAATGAAGTTACAGAGCGGTCAAAGGTAAATAGTAAAAGTAAATACAAAGGCAGTAAAATGGTAAAAAGAGATGAAAATACTTTCACCAACAATGATTTTTGTTTAAAGTGAAAATAAAATAGTCAAAGGAACAAAAAAGTGAAAAGATGAAAAACACAACAAGAAGGAACATTTTTGCAGAAATTGCATGTTTTAGTCATAGTTTTGCAGAAACTATTGTGATCAAGCCAAGATGCATTTTGAAAAACTTAAGGAGGTTTATTTTCTTAAGAGGGCTATCTACAAAAACCTCTCTCACTTTTCTAACAGCCATTATGGTTCTGGAAATATTAAACAATGTTGGAAAGCACTTTTTGCAGAAAATTCCTGTTAAGTCATCATTTTGAAGAGAATATTGTGGCCAATAAGAAATAAATTTTAAAACAATGAAGGAGGTTTTTGTTCCTAAGAAACCCATCTACAAAAACCTATCTCAATTTTTTCACATTGATTTCAGACTGATAGATACATGCACATATTTAAAGGCTATTTTTAGACTCTGTAAAACTCTGTTTTACACATATTTTTGTAGAGCCTATTGTGCACAGCTGGAGAGAAATTTTAGGAAAATTAAAAAGGTTTATCTCACTAACGTATTTATCTACAATAACCTCTTCACTTTTTAGATATCAATTATGGATTGAGAAACACAAAGATATCATTGGACCCCAAGTTTGCAGAATTGTTGGAGCAGAATGCACAAAGAAAGGAAGCAGTTAGTGACTTGGATGCCTTATCATCAACTAAGAGTTGGATCAAATTCAAATTCTCCTCTTTGTCATCACCTATCCATCAAAAATAGTGCCAAATAGATGCATTAGTTTGAGTGTCTTTTACTTAAGTTCTATTTATGTAAAATAGTTGGAGAGATTTGTGAACTAATCTTGATATTTTTTCAAGATATTTTAGTTTAGAATTTGTATAAATACTTCACTCTTGGAAGTATTTTGGGTGGATTCTTCTACTTTACTGTAACATTGAATTTTTAGAATAAAAGTGCTTTGGAGAAATTTCTTTGTGTCTTGCTGGATGATGATTTGAAGCTCAAGACTTTTTGCAGGATTCATGTGTCAGACTACAGTTCAATAAGTCTTTTCTATCCTATGTTTTAAGTTTTATATCTGTTTATAATATCACTGTGTTCCATTTCTGAATAATTGACATAAAATAATAAATCAGAACTTACTTGTGTACTCTGATTTCAATTGTGATTATTCTAAATGTTTTCTTCTAAATTGGTTATAAGAAACGAATTTTTAATTGCTCTTGTTTCGCTGGTTTAAACATTTCGATTACTATAGTAAAGAATTCTTAACTACTCTTTATTTGTAATCATTCACTTTCTTTCTTTGAACATGTTGAAATATTCTTAATTTCCTTTCATCCCTTTAGAATCCATTCCATTCACTTTAATTTCTAAAAATTGTTCTCTGTTTGGCTATCTTGCCTTGCAAAGCCATCTTGCGTATAGAATAGTAATCCAGTAAAGCCATCCTTTCGACTCCATAGCCCAATGGCCTGAAATACTCAATCGTACCCTTAGTTGGTGGATTCCACCATTTAAATTCAAACGAACTCTTGGACTTATAACTAGCCTAATATTTTCTAAAAATGAAGCTAAATCATAAAGAGAGAGCCCCCTCTGGATACAGATTGGCTAAATTCTGTATCTGAAGGTTGGTTTGTGGTTACCTCAGGTTTCTTTCCTTTTCTTACAACTTCAAGGAAGGCCTGAGTGATAACAGAACCCAAGGATCCCATTAAATATTTCAACGCTAGATTCAACAAACTCTTGAACAAAATCCACACAGATTCAAGGCCTAGTGAACAAGTCAGAATTGAATGGTACATAACTGCTTTGCCCTCAAACATAGCAATTTTTGTAGATAGAGCTGCAAAACCTATGTTAGCCGAGAATATGAAAGAGGCTATTGCAGTAGAAAAATGAATTATTTCTCTAGAAAAGAAAAATGCTATTGAGGAAAGGAAATCCAAGAAGGTCAGCTTCAAAGATGATTCAAGGAAAAATGCCAAAGACCCATATGACATGGAAGGTTTACAGAAAGTTCTTAAAACCATGTCGAATGAAATGGTTGAAATAAAAAAACAAGTAGCTGAAACTTCTACCAAAAAACCATTCCAAAATTTCAAAAGAAATAAACTTGAGACTAAACCTCCCAGTTCAATCTCTAATGTAGAATCAGAAGAGGAAGAAGAAGAAGATACTCCTCCAGTATCAGAAGAGGAAGATGAAAATGAAGAAATAGTTGAATTGCATGGAATGTGGGATTTTATTCTCCCTAATTCTGATAGTGAGGTAGAACAAGTTACAGTTCGTAAGTACTAGGAGTAAATCCACAGCGGAACCAGTGCAAACAGTTCCTAAAAAGAAAATTACAACTCCAAGTACCAAAGACAAATCCCCTGTAAAGAAAACTTCTCCATTACCTACTCAAAATCATCCATCCTCTTCTAATCCTCCTACATCAACGACAAAGACTTTAGTCGTATCAGGTCCTATGGAGTACAACATTGTTGAAGACATGAAAAAGATTAAAGCCAACATTTCAAAGTGAACTCAAGAACTAAAAAAACCGTAATAGAAGGTTATTGAAAGAATTAAATGCTACACCAATCGCTCCTTTACCAAGTGGTGTAATTGCAAAAGAAGCAAAAGGGACTGGTAAGCCACCAGACAAGGTAGATGCTACTGATACTGTGCTCATTGGAGAAAAATCAAATTCTCAGACTCCTCCTTTTATTTTGACTTATGAAATGTACAATAAGAATCTCCACAATTGTTTAATTGATTCTGGAGCTTCCTCTAATATAATGCCTACTTCTGTTTGTGCCAAATTGAATATTGAACCACAGAAATCGGCAGTCCATATTGTTCAATTGGATTGCTCTAAAGTTCAAGTTGTTGGAGAAATCAATTCAGTTACTATCAGAATAGCTTCCGATCCTAGGATTGTCCAAATAATTGATATTTTGATTGCAGATATTCTTGAATTCTATGGATTAATCTTAAGCAGGGACTGGTCTGCGAAACTTAATGGTTATATCGCAACTGATTATTCACATATGTGGCTTCCCTACAAAGGGAAACCCAATCAAATCAAAGTCGAACAAGAAAAACATATGACGCACACTGTAATTGAATTTGAACAACCTAATGAACCTGTAGCTTTCAACAATAATATTCTTGGAGGTTATTCCTGGAAATTTTACTCCACCACAATCACCATTCTCTGTAAATATTTTTGTTTCTCAAATTGAAAATCTTTCGCAATCTGATTCTTCTAGAATTGTAAATATTTCTGATTCTTTTGTAAATAAACCTGTAGATATAACATTATTTTGGTCATTATATTTTGATGGATCAAAATCTAGTGATGGAGCAGGAGCAGGATGTATCCTAATTGATCCAGAAGGAGAGAAAACCATGTTATCAAAGGAATTTGAGGTATCAACACGTAACAGAAATGACAAAGAAATTTATAAAGCTATAGGGTTAGATGTTAAATACTTGAAAGTCTTTGGTGATTCCGAAATTGTCATAAAACAAGTTAGGAATACTATCCATTGCCTTTCAGGACATCTTAAACACTATCAAACCCTAGTTCAAGATCTTACCACTCATTTTTTAGCATTCAATATTTCTTCTATTCCTAGGAATCAAAATACATCAGCTGATTTGTTAGCTAATGTTGCATCTAAACTCCTTCCTACTAAAGATTGCAGTCCTGATAGATTTTCAGTAGAATTTATTTTTCGCCCATCTGTTCCAGACAATATCACAAATTGGAGAGTATTTTACCATGATCAAGATATTTTAAATTTCATGACTTCAGAGAAATCATATGATGAACAAATTATTGATGAGGATGATCATGATTTACAAATTGCCTCAAAAGGTAATGAAAATCCCATTCCGAAATCTGTTGTTAAATTAGAGGACTTATATGATATTAAAGACAGATTCAAGAAAGTCACTAATGCTAAAATTCAAAGTTCCACTTTGAAGTTTGAATTAGTAAATCTTGGTTCTGATTCTAAACCTCAAAACGTTAATTTAGGACTCAATTTAACACCAGAGGAAAGGAATGCTTTCATTAAACTCTTGAACAGATATAAAAATGTTTTTGCTTGGAATTATGATGATTTAAAAACGTATGATACTTCGGTTATTCAACACACAATTCCAATGCTTCCTGATATTAAACCTGTTCAACAGAAGTTAAGAAAGATTCATCCAAATCTCGAGAGTCAAATCAAATCAGAACTTAACAAACTTTTAAAAGCTAAAATCATTTTTCCTGTAAGGCACTCCAATTGGGTTTCCAATATGGTACCTGTAAGGAAGAAGAATGGTGATATAAGAATCTGTATTGATTTTAGAAATTTAAACAAAGCATGTTTAAAAGACAATTTCCCATTACCAACTATGGAATAGATACTTCAAAAGGTAGCTGGTTCTGAACTCATGTCCTTTCTTGATGGATTTTCAGGCTATAATCAAGTTTTAGTTCATCCAGATGACAGATTGAAAACAACTTTCAGAACCAAATGGGGAACCTATGCTTATCAGAAAATGCCTTTTGGTCTAATAAATGCAGGAGCAACTTTCCAAAGAGCCATGGACATAGCATTTAAAGGTCTGATCAATAAATCAGTTGTTGTTTATCTTGATGACATAACAGTATTTTCAAAAAAGAGAGCCAATCATCTACATGATCTAAAGCAAATCTTTGAAAGATGTAGAAGGTTTGGTATTTCCTTAAATCCAAATAAATATTTCTTTGCTTTAGATGAAGGAAAAATATTCAGATTTATTGTGTCAAAAGATGGTATATATATTGATCCAGATAGAGTGAAATAAATTTATGATATTTCTTTACCTCATAACAAAAAATCCATGCAATCATTTATTGGGCAAATCAATTTTGTAAAAAGATTCATTCCTGATTTTTCTCAAATTGTTTTACCTATGCAAAATATGATCAAGAAAAACTCAGTATTCAAATGGGGGCATAAAGAGAAAGAAGCCTTTGAGGCAATCAAACAAGCAATCATTAATGCACCAGCATTGAATACCCCGGATTTTTCTAAATATTTTACTTTGTATACTTTGGCCACCGAAACATCTTATGCAGCTGTTTTAACACAGCTCAATGATCAGAAAATTGAGGCACCAATTTCTTTCTTTAGCTCAAATCTGCAAGGAGCTGAGCTTAATTATTCCGATGTTGAAAAACAAGCCTTTGCCGTGTTTAAATCAATCAAACATTTCAAACCTTTTCTCTTGAAAACACATACAAAAATCATTGTCCCATTCTCTGCAGTGAGGCAATTATTAATTCAAAAAGAAGTAGGAGAAAAGAGAGCTAACTGGGTTACAGCTTTGCAAGAATATGACATTGATATTAAACCTGCTAAGATTGTTAGAGGACAAGGTTTTTGCAGATTATTGGCAGGAGCTCATAACATACCAGAAAGTCAAGATTCAAATCAAGATATTCAAGTAAGTCAGATAAGTGTTACAGACTCTGAATCTCAGTATGTTGATCTCATCTATTACTTAAAAAATGGGTATGCTCCTTCTAATCTCAGCTATAAGAGCAAACGTGCTTTAAGATTAAAGGCTATTAAATATGAGATCATTGATAATGTGTTATTCAGAAAGAATTATGATTCAATCTTATTAAGATGTCTTGAAAAGACTGAAGCTGAAAAGGTGTTGCAGGAATTGCATGATGGACCAGCTGGAGGTCATTTTGGAGGTGATACCACAGCTCACAAAATAATCCATGCTGATTATTACTGGGCTACCTTTTTTAAAGATACGCATGATTATGTGAGGAAGTGCAAAATTTGTCAAACTGCTAGTGGAAGACAAAGGAAACCAACTTTTCCTTTGCAACCAGTGAGTATTGAGCAACCATTCGAACAATGGGGACTTGACATTATAGGTGAGATCATACCTCATTCTTCCAAACAGCACAAATACATCCTTATAGCAACTGATTACTTTACAAAATGGGTAGAAGCAATCCCTTTGAAGGTAGCCAATTCTGATGCAATTATTGATTTCATAGATCAATTCAATCATAACCAGGTTTGGTGTACCTCAAGCTCTTGTCTTTGATAATGCATCTTATTTTTCTGGAAATAGTTTAATAGAATTTGCAGTTAAAAGAGGTTTTAAACTCAAATATTCAGCAAATTATTACCCACAAGGTAATGGTTTGGCTGAATCCACCAACAAAAATCTTATCAAAATTATTAAAAGGACTATTGATCAAAATCAAAAGAATTGGCATAAATCTTTAATCTTTGCATTATGGGCTGATCGTATTACTGAAAAAGCTTCAATAGGAACTTCACCTTTTAATTTAGTTTATGGAAAAGAAGCTGTGATACCATCAAATTTAGCTCTTCCATCATTAGCCCTAGTGCAATTTATTGAAGAAAATCCTTCTTCATCCATTCAATTGAGATATGATCAAATCCTTAAATTAGAAGAAGATAGAAATAAAGCGAAAATTATTCATGAAAAACATCAACAGCTTGTAAAATCTTCTTTTGATGCAAGTTCTACCGGCTCAAAGATTTTGTCAATTAGTGATCTTGTTCTGAAATGGGATAAAGCACACGAAGAAAAAGGTAAGCATACCAAGTTTCAGAAAATGTGGCTTGGACCATTTCAGATTGCTGAAAAGATAGGCTCAAATACATTCATACTCCAAGATTTAACAGGAAAGAGAGAATCTCTTCCTGTAAATGGGCTTGTCTTGAAAAAATTCTTTTCATAAGGAGGTAACCCCTTCTTACTTGTACATATTCCTTTCTGCAAAGTTTTTAATTGTTTTGAAAATAAAGGTTGTTAATGAGTCTCTAACTGACTGTTTACTATTTAGAAAATTTCTTAGGAAGAATATTATAAATATTTATTTTGTGTAAATGAGAATTTTTAAAGAGATGATCACAGTTTTTGGATAGTTTAAAATAAGATGTTAAACTTTGAAAGATTATTCCAATCATTTGCATGATATTTTGAAAACTTGAGGAGAATGTAAATCATTATAAGTTTATTGAGCAGAGAAAGGTTATCTATAAAAGTAAAGATTTTTCAAAGTCTTGGTACTCAAGAAACTCTGAAAATTGTCATCCATTGATTCTTAAGGATAAAACTATTTCACCCCATCCATTTAAGTTGTGATTTTTTAGAATGTAATTCTAAGAAATTATATAAAATTTAAGAGATAAGAGGTCTCATTATGAGCCGACTTACCATGTTCATAAGAAGTAATGAAACTGACATTACCAATACTGCATATCAAAACAGGGTAATGGCTTATAAATATAAGACAAGGGGTCTCATCACGAGCCAGCTTGTTCAGTTTAATTACAACTAGTGAATGACATTTTTATTAACTGGCTACCAAACTAGAACAATGGCTCTTAAAAATAAAGAATAAGTAAAAGAAAAAAACATGAGATAATATGTCTTATGAATTTATCTTTTAAAAAGTCATAATTTTAGTTGGATGGGACAATGAATGGTTAATGGTTTAAAGGTAACCCTGTCGAGACTATGAATGTTTGCAGGCAGCAGAGGCAATACCTATGACAATAGAGTATATTATAAAACCAAAACTTGGAGAAATCCACTTACTTCATTATTAACACCGATCAAAGCTTGAGATAACCCAAAAGTGTTTTTGTTCTTAAGGAATTAGAAAGAAATTGTGAATGATTTTTATTTCTTTTTCATAGTTAGATTTTATTTCAAATATCCTAAGATAGTTTTCATTATCTTTAAAAATCTTTACTTACTAGAAATATAGTGTTCATTTTATTTTTTCAGAGATAACTGTTTCTTTCAGTGAATCGCCAATTGTTGTGGCCAGCAACAACCCCCCTTCTTATTTAATATTAGTAATAATACTAATTAAGTGGGGACCCTTAGTTATAAATCCAAAAAATTAATTAGTATTTGTTTCCCTTTTCAAATAAAACTTTCTATCATAACTTAGGGAAATTCCTTAGAAAATCCTTAAGAAACACTTAAGTTTATGATAGATTACAATAAAATCTTTCTTTGAGAGAAATAGCGCATCCATCGCAAATGGTAGATATCTTTTGTAAAAACTGAATCTTTTAAACTGCGATTTTGCGATAATGCGATCCCAAAAAGCCTATACAATAAAATGTTGGTCACAGATCGCATAGCGCAGAAAAAAGAAATGTTAAACGAATACTTTTGCGCTATTTTACAATTTGCGCTTTTGCGCTATTTGCAATTTTGTGCTATTTGCGATTTGCGCTTTTGCGCTATTTGCAATTTTGCGATGGTTACGCTTTGTGGAAAATGCGATATTGCGATATTGCATAATCGTAGATCGCAATATCGCAAATTCTTAAAAGCTCGTTGTCCAATAAAAATCTTTTCATATATCAATATCCGTTATGTGCTTTAAATGATTGAATTAATGAATGGATTGTCAATTATCAATAAAAGGGATTTTGTTTTGATTGAAAGGTTGTTTCCATTAGAATAATATATTTCATCCGCCGTTTGCATTTAAAACTATCTCATCACCCTTTTCACGTCATTACTCTCACTTAACTTGTAAAACCGCAGGCGCGAAGGAGCAGAAGACTATACAAAGCGTTTACAGAGCATGATGGGTAAGAAAGAGAAGATTTCATACTCTAAAAACAAAGAAATGGCTTCACTGTATGCGGATACTGCTTGCAATAAGGATGCCGGTATCACCACCTGGGAAGGAATGTATAATTTACTCGAAGAGGAAAATCCCAGGGTGATGCAAGTTGCGGCTACTGCAGGCTCAAGTAATTCATCTGAGGCAACCCTTAAAGAACTGGCTTGTTCATTTCTGCATAGGATAGAGGAAAGACCAAGAATTCTTCCGTATACGGACATGGTGAAATGGGTGCTGGACAACACCGATATTTCAGACAGGCAATTTAGAACTCTAGATCAAGAGCTCATCGGGTCGTTCACTACGGAAGATTTGAGGCTGATGTATCATTTTCCAGAACCTCAGGCAACTTATAATAAACAATTTATGGAGGATTTTGCCAAAGAACATACAAATTTGGCGGAATGCACAAAGGAGTGGACCAAGAGAGATGAACCATTGAAGAAAAACAAACACGGTATGTACAGTACTGGTTCACTCACCTCTCCATATTGTTTTGTTGCTGCTATGTTATGCAGGCTTTTTGGAAAGCCTGACATAAATATGATCTTGCCTGAATGGCTCCCTTTGTTGAATGCTGCTGTTAACGCTACAATTGTAGACTGGGCCAAAATCTTGTCTGATAATTTGGCCACTGCTATTTTCCATTACCGGTCTAAACGAATTGTTTCTCAGATGATTTATCCTCCTTTTTATCTATCTGCTTATGTTATGGATGCTATCTGCTTTATTTCTAAATTCCCTTTGATGGGTTGGCAATGGACGATTCAAGATCCTTTGCCTATTCATGTGTATCACAAGGAATTATGGGAATCCAAGTTTATTCCTCATTTTTACAAGATTTGCCACGGCATAATGTTGCCTCTGCACAAAACATTGTATAATAAAGATGCTCCAAGGTTTTCCCCGGAAGCAGAAGTCGACATTCTCCCCGTTGCACGATGGTTTGGGGAAGAATGGTTTACCTATGTAAGGGTTTTTGGAAGCTCTGCTTCACCTCATGTTTTACCCTTATATGTTTCTTATAAGCTTATAGCTCGGGAAATTGCATACCAAACCTGTGGTCAAGGAGGTTTGACAAAGGATTTAAAAGATAAGAAAAAAGTCGTTTGGCCACAATTTCCCGTAGCTTGTGGAACATTTTCATTATTTGATATTGGACATGCATTCAAGGAAGTAAGAAATATTACATGCTTACAATTGTTTAAATTTGCAAAAAGGTTATTCGACCCTAATGAAGTTGTTAAAAACTTCACCACTGCAATCAAAGTAAGGATATTTTCCGGAGAAGAGGACCCTTTCGATGATATATTCCTAGGAAAATCCACACTGAAAGAAATTCTACATTCAACACAGATGCAGTTATCTCCAGAAAAATTTCAAGAATTTAAGGTTTACAGAGAAAGAAGACTGACCACCATCCCTTTGGAAAATTTGCGTGTGGAACCCGCAAGGGAACCCACTCCTAGTGTTAGTATAAGTGGCAGTTCGGGTACAGATAAATCTAAGTCAAAATCTGAAAAAGAGACTTCTGAACATTCCAATAAGTCTAATGAAGAGCAAGATAAAAATAAAGAATCAGTGAAAGATACTGCTCAATCGAAAGATCTTTCACAACAGCAAATTTTGACTTCTCAGAAGACAAATCCTCCTCCTACCAATGTACAGCAACAGTCAGTCACAATTGAATTAGACAAAGAATGGGAAAGCTTTAATCAATTGCTTAATGTGGAAGGATAGAATGTACAGACCCCTGTACAGACAGCAAAAGTTTTGAGCACAGGAATAAGTAGCACAGTCACAAGAACTGAACACATACCTATCACTCCCTCGTCTGAAATTGTACTTAATGTAGAGGATATTCCTCCTCTAGATGTATTCTACAGCCCGAAGTACAAAGCAGTAGTGAAGAAACAAAAGAAAAAGAGAAAATTAGAAGGTGCAATTGCTACTGAAGCAGAACAATTAGATGTCTTGTGGAAGGATCCTACCACAGATCCTACTGACAATCTTGCTAATTTATCTCAAATTACAGGGACTTATGCTTCTTCCACTATTGACAAAGCATTTGAGATACAACTCTTATTAAATGAAAAAGAAGAACAGATAAAAGCTCTACAACAGCAATTGCAACAGGTACAGGCCAATAATGAAGCACAGATGAAACTTGAAAAGTTACAGCAACAACTTCAAGAAATGAAAATTGGACATCAAAAAAGTTTGGCTGATAAAGAAAAACAAATACAGATTATCCAAGATCAGCACAAAGATGATCCTAAGCTTCCAGAGTTTGTTTCAGAAACTATTTCTTTAAACAATCAACTACTGCAACAAGAAGAAGTATTATGCCAAAAAATCTTACAATGGAATTCTTTTTGTCAAGAAAGTGATAAGATCACTAATCATGTCGTAGATTTACGAAATGATTATGATTTAATTAATGAAAAAGTTACTGATTATTTGGTATGGAAAAAAACAGAGGAAGGAAGAAAAGCTGGTGCACCAATTATTAATGAAAACCATAAAGAAATACTTTTCAATGACTGGGATGCACAAATCAGAGGGGCAGAGAAAGCAGCAGAAGAGTCAGCTACAACAGCAAGTATTCTTACTGATTGTGTAAATGAGAATTTACACAAAGAAAATTTGATTTCAGAAACTGTTCCGGGATATCTTCCATAGGCGCATCAATTGCAAACAGAATGGAGACAAAAGGCAGAAGAAAAAGCAAAATCAATCCAAGGATTGACAAGGTTAAACTGGGATTCTTACTGGACATACCTAGTGAAACCACATAGTCAACACAGTGCGCTTAATTGCATCATTAATTCTGCTGAGAAGATTGCACCTACACTTGTCGATTCTGTCTTTTCAGGACAGTTGAAATCTGAAGTCGGCCAACCACCTCTCCTCAAAACAATGCTGGAGGCTTGCAAGTTTAAAGATCAAGTTCATAAGTAGTGACTAAATAGTCTTTATTTTTAGATTTAGTTTTAATTTTACTGTATTTTTGCCTAGGAAAAGGATGGTCATTTAAACCGAATCCTTAATTTTTGTAATAAACTATTTTTAGATTTAGCTAGTAGTATTTAAACCCTTCTCATGCATTTAGAGAAGGGTCCTGAATTATAATATTTTTGACTTGGAGATTACATTTTTGTACTCCACTGGCTCTTATATTTTATAAAGGATCACATCTGGTGATTTTATGTAGAATTATCTTTAAAGTGTTGCATTTTTGTACCTTGGATTTGATTTTGCATCAGAATTACTGGATTAGAGTATCAGATTTCATTTGAAAGCTTTCAAGATGGATAAGGTATTTTTATCTGTTCACTATTGATTTCTTTTGTCTTATGATATTCGCTTTAAAATTTTCTATCATTTATATACATTTGGTTTTAACAACATTTCTTTATATATCATTTTTTAGTATAATTGAAATGTTATCTTTCATAAGTGTATGTAGATGATATACAATGATGAATACAATATGCTAATATAACTCTGTTTAATTTCTTAAATAGAGTTATCTTTATTTGTTTCTGCACATTTCAATTAAAAAATAATACATTTTTATGGTTATTATTAAATTGGAATAATTTTAAGTTGTATTCACATATGATACCCGGGTTAGTTTTAGAATTTCTTTATCAGTATTTAGATTAAATTAGATAGTTTCATTTCAGTCATTTAGTCCCATTTTCACTCATCCAAATCAACCCATCACCAACCCATTAGTTATAAGGAAACTGGTCCTTTCAATCCAGTCGGAGCCACCATACCAAACGGATAAGGAGTTGTCCTAAGGTCCCGACCGGGTGGTTTTCCCCAATGTTTGAAGCAGAGATTTTCTAGGCTTCAACATTTTTGGCGCTATAAGGAGGGCTTGAGCTATGAATGGAAAGTAAATCTTTACCTACAAGCCATTCTGAGAGCGAAACACCCTCATCAACTTCTTCAATTTCTTTTGAAATACAAAATCCTATAGAAGGAATTGAGAAGAAATTCAGACACCCACTACCAAAATCTCAAAACAATCAGACAATCAAAATCCTGAGTCTCCTGAAGTACAAGATTTAATTCATAAATTGAAAGGATTCTCATTATCTCTAGATGAATCTGAAATATTTGAAGGTAGTGTAAGCTCAAAATTTGTTTCTTCAAAACCTCTTACTAAGCTTCAAAGTGAAAAACTTGGTATTTCTCCGAAAGAATTCCCTTTACCTAGTAGAGTCAGGACAAGAAAAACTCAATCGGAATCAGTAAGTGATATAAGTTCTTCATCTCATATTCAATCACCTGTTTCCAAAATCCCAACTCAAAAAAGTGCAGTTGTTCCCATATCATCTACTCAATTATCATCTGCTCAATCATCATCAATCTCAACATCATCTATTCCAACAATTTCTGTTCAGAAACCACCAGCCTCTACTAATCCTCCAATAGTTGTTACAATAATGGCTAGACCATGGGCTACTCCAGGGGCTGTCAATATGCCTGCACCTTTACATGATTTACCTGAAAATCCTGGAAAATGGCTTCCAAAGTTCAGTCCAGATCTTAACATTCAAGCTGAAGAACACATCAATAATTTTATGCTGGCTGTAAATTTGAATGGAGTCATAGAAGAAGATGTTGTAGTCAGACTATTCCCTTATACTCTTCAAGGGGCAGCAGGATCCTGGTACTTTTCATTACCTTCAGGATCCATAACAAGTTGGGCCATTTTTGCAGATCATTTTTTAACCAAATTTGGAGATGACAGATCAATAGCTACTTTAATCAACGATCTCTCAAATTTGAAGGCAGAACCCAAGGAACCCATTAAATATTTCAACGCTAGATTCAACAAACTCTTGAACAAAATCCACACAGATTCAAGGCCTAGTGAACAAGTCAGAAGTGAATGGTACATAACTGCTTTGCCCTCAAACATAGCAATTTTTGTAGATAGAGCTGCAAAACCTACGTTAGCCGAGAATATGAAAGAGGCTATTGCAGTAGAAAAATGAATTATTTCTCTAGAAAAGAAAAATGCTATTGAGGAAAGGAAATCCAAGAAGGTTAGCTTCAAAGATGATTCGAGGAAAAAAGCCAAAGACCCATACGATATGGAAGGTTTACATAAAGTTCTTAAAACCATGTCAAATGAAATGGTTGAAATAAAAAAACAAGTAGCTGAAACTTCTACCAAAAAACCATTCCGAAATTTCAAAAGAAATCAACTTGAATCTAAACCTCCCAATTCAATCTCTAATGTAGAATCAGAAGAGGAAGAAGAAGAAGATACTCCTCCAGTATCAGAAGAGGAAGATGAAAATGAAGAAATAGTTGAATTGCATGGAATGTGGGATTTTATTCTCCC